>CAUYQU010100546.1:0-17392 GCA_963574635.1 Cheracebus regulus
TTCTAGCCTGGGCAATAAAACAAGAATCCCATTCTCTCTCCCTCTTTCTCTTCCTCTTTCTTTCTCTCTTTCATTCTTTTTTTTCTTTCTTTTGCTGTTTCTTTCTTTCTCCTTTTCTCTCTTTTTCTAAAAAAAAAAAGAAAAAAGAAATGCAGATGGTGCTACAGTATCCAAAGCATTGTCTGTAGCACATACATAAGTGATTCCATCAACAAAGACAGTATGGTAAACATAGCTTTGAAAAGAAAACATTCAATTACATGATAATATTAAAGAAGGTAAGTACCCACACAAAGAATTTAATTTCATTTTTAAAGCTTTAATTAGTGATATTAAGAACTATATAGATAACTTTTTATAATCAGAATAATTGGTTGGGCGCAGTGGTTCATGCCTTTAATCTCAGCATTTTGGGAGGCTGAGGTGGGAGGATTGCTTGAGCCCAGGAATTGAATACCAGCCTGGGCAACTGAGTGAGACCCCCATCTCTACAAAAAATAATAATAAAAAAAAAATTAGCTGAGTATGGTGGTGCACACCTGTATTTCCAGCTACTTATGGGGATAAGGTGGGAGGACTGATTGAGCCAGGAGGTTTAGACTGCAGTGAGCCATGATCATGTCACTGCACTCCCGCCCAGGTGACAGAGTGAGACACTGTCTCAAATAACAACAAAAATCAAAAACAAAGAAACATAATAATTAGAAGTTCTTTCATATATTTGAAAAATTGAAGTAAATTATGTTGTGAAGTCTATAAAATTTAAATATGTATTTAAAATTACATCAATAAAAATAAAGAGAAAACTAATAATTTGGTATACGTGTGTGTGTGTGTGTGTATATATATATATATATATATATTTTTTTTTTTTTTTTTTGAGATTCAGTCTTACTCTGTTGCCCAGGCTGGAGTGCAGTGGTGCGATCTTGGCTCACTGCAACTTCCACCTCCTGGGTTCAAGTGATTCTCCTACCTCAGCCTCCCGAGTAGCTGGGATTACAAGCACGCACCACCACACCCGGCTAATTTTTGTATTTTTAGTAGAGATAAAGTTTCACCATTTTGGCCAGGCTGATCTTGAACTTCTGGCCTCAAGTGATCTGCCCCTCATGGTCTCCCAAAGTGGTGGGATTACAAGCATACACCACCATACCTGGCCTACATATATATATTTGAAGTCACTCACATTCCAAGACTGAATCAAGATTCTGACTAAATAGAAAATGCTATATTCATTGAATTTTACTATGCCTATATTTTAAGTAGACATATTTAATTTTGGTACTTCTTGGTTTTCTATAGATTAGAATTAAAAATTTGTAAACTGCAAATACCAAATATTCTGGAGAACAGGATGAGTTGGGGAGGGAGGAATGAATGTTAAAGTTAACCACAGTGTGTTAAAGTGAACCTTAGCATGGCCACTCCAACTTCTAAACCTTTCTGCCTTCTTGGTGTCCCACAGTAGGTGGCTAGAACCCCCTTCGAAAGTGCCTCCATTCTTTACTGCCCAACAATACAGAAAATGTAAGAATATGGCAAGAAAAATAGTTGCTTGGTGCCCAGACTTTAGTCTTTATGAATACTGTCTCTAAATGGTTAAAGGCAACAGACATAGTCAAATGCTAAACTGAGTATATATGAGAATGAGGAATCTCAGAAATAGGTAGAAAAGATAATTTCAGAGGCAGAGAATTTAACATATGGGCCCTTTCAGTATAAATCCTTCACATTATATCATGAAAACAATATGCTAGAAATGTTTTTAATGATAATATTGGTCGATACCCATAATCTCCACCTGGCAAGTATTTTTATTTCAAAATTTGGTGGATTCTGCCCAAAAGGAGTTGGTAATTGTACTATCTATCTGAAAGTTACATGTGTAATTTGAAGTACACTGATACTGCATGTGACAAAGAGAGGTATTTTAAATTTATGCTTAGTACGTTATTAATACTACGAGTAATATTCAGAAAGCATCTATAATGTTAAAAACAGCTTGAATATCTGATGTTCAGGATATATCATTAATTGACAGAAGCCAGGTGGAGAAAAGTGTGCATGATGTGCTATCATTTATCTATCACATCATAAACTACAATAGGGAAGTTCGAATGTATACACAGTAGGCTGTCTTATCTGTGGCTTCACTTTCTGTGGTTTTTGTTACTCATGATCAACTGCAGTCCAGAATAGGTGAGTAAAATACAATGAGATATTTTGTGAGAGAGAGAGAAACGACATTCACATAAATTTTGTTACAGAATATTGTTATAATTGCTGTATTTTATTATTATTGTTGTTAATTTAATTTCTTATTGTACCTAATTTATAAATTAAAGTTTATAATAGATACATATGTATAAAAACACATAGTATATATTACAGGATTTGGTACTGTCTGTGGTTTCAGGTATCCACAAAACTGGGGGTCCCTCAGATAAGGGAGGGCTACTGTATATACTCTATATTGTAGTCGTTTCTTTTTTTTGAGACAGGGTTTGGCTCTCTCATCCAGGCTGGAGTGCAATGGTGTGATCTCTGCTCGCTGCAACCTCCACTTCCTGGGCTTAAGCCATCCTCTCAACTCAGCCTCCCAAATAGCTGGGACCACAGGCATGCGCCACTGCACCCAGCTAATGTATTCTTATAGAAAAAAAAGAAAAAAAGAGAAACCAAAAACTTGTTCAAAATGGTTACCTACATTGGAGGAAAGAGTAGTGAGGAGAGGAACAGAATGAAAATTAGACTTCTTGAAGGAACTGCTTTGCAGATTTGACTTTGGAACCATATGCATGTTTTGCATAATAAAAATGTTATTAATCAAACTTTCAAAAAAGTAACCATTAGGGCCTGGCGGGTGGCTCACGCCTGTAATCCCAGCACTTTGGGAGGCCAAGGCAGGTGGATCACAAGATCTAGAGATAGAGACCATCCTGGCCAACATGGTGAAACCCCATCTCTACTAAAAATACAAATATACGGGTGTGGTAGCACGTTCCTGTAATCCCAGCTACTCGGGAGGCTGAGGCAGGAGAACAGCTTGGACCTGGAAGGCGGAGGTTGCAGTAAGCTGAGATTGTGCCACTGCACTCCAGTCTAGTGACACAGCAAGACTCTGTCTCAAAAAAAAAAAAAAAAAGTAACCATTAGAAATCAGAAACAAAATGAGAAAGATGACCTTGTATTGTGTAATCAAGGCAAAAGATGATGGTGGCTTGGTAACTATGTAGAGAAGAAAGGCAATGGGATTTGCCAATGGATTGGATTTCAATGTAAAAGAGACAAGAGTCAAGAATAATAGAGGTTTTGGGCCGGAAGAACTGGAAAAATGATGTGTGGAAGACTTCTGGAAGAGGCTTAGCTTTGGAAATAAGATTGAGATACTTTAATTAGACATTCAAGCAGAGTGGAACAAGTGGATATACAAGTCTAGAGTTCAGAGAAAAAGGTCTTTAAAAGATTCAACTTGGAATGTAGAACATAGGTAAGCAAACAGCAAGTGAGGAAAGTATCTCTTTTTAAAATCATTTCAGCTAATTTTGTCTGTGAAGACAAAACTAGATTGTTGCCATTTTGCACTCCCTAATAAATTAGTGGCTCTTGGGCCTAGCAATGAGCATCGATGGTTGCTAACATCTCAAAAGGAGATATAATCAGATACTATGTACCATCTGATGGAAAAACACTTGTACTATAGTCCTGCTGAAGGGACTGAGCCTCTGGGTCAGCTCCTTGGTAAATGGTGAACTGAATTTTGAGTATGCAATCAGCAAAGCCACACTGTGGGAAACTCTGTCAGTTCTTCAAAAATAAACGGCAAGGAAAAAAGAAAAGAAATGAAGGGGGAATAAGTGGATTTAAAGAGATTTAAAAGACATCAAATTTAAAAATGGGCAGGACTGGGCTCTCATCTGAGGATGTGTATTTGGGTGCTGAGGCAATGAAGAAACAGGGAAATGACTACTATAGAAGCTGGGATGGTGTTTGATTTTGCGGGGATGGAGGAAGCAGAGATTGGGAGAGGACAGGACATATGGTGGGGGTCGCTGGCGGGATTCCATTTTCTTTGGCCTAGGTGATAATTGCTGCTGGGGGATTCCCTTGCAACACCTCACAAAGCTATATATTCATTTCTTTGCATCTCTGTTTTACTTGTAATAGAAAGGTTGAAACAAACCTACTCTAAAAAAATGAAGAGCCTTAAAAATAATAGAAGCTTCCGTTTCCCTCAATTCTTCCTTTACCAGCAACTTGGTGAGACTGGAGAACAGCACGAAGTTTGGGATAACTGGAGGACGTAGGTATGTGGGGAAGGGAAGGAGATAATCAGAGAAGGTCTTGAGTGCCAGCCTAAGGAGAGTAGGTAATATAATCAGTAGCCACCAAATTATTTTAAGCAGGGGAGTGATATGATCCTAATTGCTTTTAGTAACTATCACTGGAGCAGCAGTGTGAAAGCTGTTTTTTAATAGGGCAAGGCTGAAGTCTGAGAGATTAGTCAGGAGGCGTTTTCAATAAGCCTGGTGAGAGAGGCTGGGATGAAGACATGGTTCAGAAACAAGGAGACAGAGTTGAGATATACTTAGGAGATACAAAACTGATAGAATTGGGTGATGTATGAACAGATGTGAAGGGAGGGAGGGAAACAATTGAAGGTGACTCTCAGTTTCCAGGTTGAATAGCTCAGTAGAGCTACTAAGCAAGATCAAAAATACAGTCACATGTCACTTAACAACAGAGATACGTTCTAAGAAGTGAATCATTAGCCGATTTCCTTGTGCAAACATCATAGAACAGACTTACACAAACCTAGGTGGTCTAGCCTACTAGATACCTAAGCTATATGGTATTATCTATTGCTCCTAGGCTGCAAACCTGTACAGTATGTTACTGCACTCCGGTCTGTAGGCTATTATAACACAATAGTATTTGTGTATGTAAATGTCATAAACATAGAACAGAGCTTCTGCCTCTGCTCTTCTCCCAAACTGCTCACAGTACAATGAGAACCTTAAGGAACACAGCATGTAAGGGACTGGTAAAGACTAGAACCCCAGGAGGAGACTGAGTCATATGTCTATATGTACATGCTCCTTTTCTGAAGACAAAGAGGGTATTCCCCTAATCCAAGGCTCACATCCTTATTGCCAAATTGGATTCCATCCTTTCGTGCCCCTTCAAGCCTTACTCCACCAATAGCCCCTCCTCTCTCGTATCTTCTACCTCTTCTTTCCATTAACATACATGTGAAAGTTTTCCCTATATTAAAGAAATAAAGGGAAAGATTCAGATACCTTCCTGGATCATGCTGCTTCTGGCTTTCACTCCATCTTACTCCCTTCCTAAATTTTTGAAGGAACTGTCTAACCTCATTCTCCCTACTTCCCTATCTCTCACTCACTTGGCCTAAAGCAACTGGGCTTCTGCCTCTGCTCTCCTCCCAAACTGCTCACACTACAATCATCAGTCATCTTCCCATTGTAGAGTCCAATGAACACTTTTCAGTTCTTGCTCAAGGTGTTGACTGGACTAGACATGAACTTACTGGGGACATGCTCAACTTACTGGGGATATGAGAAATTCTTGTAAATTTCTTCTTTTGGCTTGTAGGACACCACAGTTCACATTTGGTGACCCATCTCTCTCTTCTTAAACTATGTTATGGCTTTTGGTCCTCCTCTTTTCTCACTTTCTATACATATCCTGGGCAATCTTATCCATTTCTACTCTTTTTAACAGTCTTGACTCTCTGAGTGCTAGAGCAATATATTCATACCTACTAGACATTTTTCTGACTTAAAACCTTTTGGAAACAAGGTGGAAAAATAAATACACAAACAGATTGGCCATTTTCAACAAGCAACAAAATTCAACAAGTCCCAAACTCTATTCTTCTCCCCTACATTCCCTCCCACCATTTTGCTCCTCTTTCTGTGTTCTCTTTGTAGTTCAGTGCCACCTATGAAAAAATTCTAAGACCCATCCTATACATTACCTTGTCCAACATCCGACATGTTCAACCAGTTACCAGCTCCTCAGAATGAGGTTTAGAAAGTCTCCTCATCTGCACCATCATTGTCGTAGTGCAGGCCCATGGATATTTTACTATAAACTATAACAATACCATTCTAAATGGATGTCACCCTCCCAATCTATCTTCCATAACCAGATGAAACTTACCAGAAGGTAAATCAGATCTTGCTATTTCTCTGTTTATAAATCTTAGTTGTTCCCTAGGTTCTCTGGGATGAGAAAACAGCTGTATAGGACCCTTCATTTGCTGTCTTCTGCCTACTTTCCTGGCCTTATCTCCAGCCTCTACACACTGCAGCCCTGTACTCCAGCCACACTGAGGTTCGTGGGAATCCCCATGCTCTTTCCTCTGCATGGAGTTCTTATTACCCTTTCCTGTGCCAGGCCAAGACTAATTCTTATAAAGTTCATAAGCCAAGCAATCCATCTTTAATGTTACATGAACATTCGCAACCTACCTCCGTTGAAATACTTTTGAAACTCTAGGACAACTGTCTCTCTCTCTCTCTATATGTATATATAAAACTGTCTTTATATTTGGATATAAAGGGACAACGCCAAGCTCGTGTTCACTGCTGAATCCCTGACATTGTTTACCCTGGGATTTTGCAACAAAGACATGTTCGATAAATGTGTGCTGAACAACAGGTCATTTCTCTGCAGGAGAAAAAAATGTTAGGGTCTATCGGAGTTGGACCTGGGTACAAATAGCCATCAAACCCAGCACGTGCAGCGCCAGCCCTGATCCCTAGGTGGCGCACGTGCGGCTGCCGCCGGGACACCAGCCTCTCGCGGGGACGGGCCTCTCGCGGGGGCGGGGGCTTGTGTCCCCGGAGCCGGTTCTGGACCACCTCGCGTCCTGAGGGGGCGGGCTCGGTGGGCACCACCCTCGAGGGGCGGAACCCGCAGGGCGGACGCGAAGATCCGGAGGTACCTGATAGGAGCCCCCAGTCAGGGTCAGTTCCGCTAAGACCGTTCGGTCATTAGCAATGCAGCTGTAGATGATCGTCATAGCGTGCGGACCAGTGAAGAAAAGGCTCCTGTAGACCTAACCGCCAGCAGCAACCTCGGGGCGGGGCTTCGGGAGAGGGCGGTGCGTGCGCAGGCGCGAAGCGGGACTGATTGGCCAGGAGAGAGGTGGGGCCATCTCCGGCCCCGAGAAGAGCATTTGACGGGACGGGGGCGGGGTCTCTGGAGAAACTTGCTTTGGGTGACAGTCTTCTTAAAATCGTTTGTCGAGCTCCAGTGTACTTCATAGTGTTTACCTCCTTATGATTCATTCATAATCCAGAGCATGTGAAATGTAGACCTTGATTTTAAGTAAAATACAGTCATTAATCCAAGCATTTATTGAACGCCGGCTGTGCAGTAAAAACCTTAGATTCCTGTGTATGCAAATAGGTCAGCTCTGACCCTGACGTTGAGTTCATATTCTAGTAGTGGTTACAAAGGCACATGCGGACAAACGCCAGTCTCAGGTGATACGTGTGTGCTATCAGGTAAAGATGAACAAAGTTGCAGAAGCTGGGTTGGAGAGCTAGCAAAGCTTTCAAAGTCCCTGACTTAGAGGATGAGTTGTCATTCTCTAAGTGGGGAGGAAAGACAGGCAAGTCTAGGCAGAGGGAATAGCTTCTGTAAAGGCTTGAAAGAAGGCAGATGGGTTTGGGGGATGAGTGTGGCATCAGTATGGCAGAGAAAAAGTGTATGGGAGAGTGGGTAGGAGGGCAGAGTGGAAGGACTGGTAGCATGACTTTTGTTGTCTTAGACCTTGGGTGCCTTGAAAAGAATTTTTAAAAAGTGTGTTCTTACATATTTTCATCACCAAGGTATTATGGTAGAGTGGAAAGAGTTTGCCTTTGACATTAGACAAACTTAGATTCAAAAATGGGCATTGCCGTGTACTCTATGTGTTTATATAACTTTTTTTTTTTTTTGACCTCTGAGCTTTTTATTGGCCTCCTGCTCCCCAAAAGATCCCCTGCTTCTGCTGGCTTAATGTCTTAGACATTAACACTTTGGTGTCATTGGTCTCAGACACCACTTTGCCATCCACTATCCGGCGGGTGGTGGTGTTTTGGATGGTTTGCATGGAGTTGCTCTATCCAGGGCATCATCAAGACTGAAGTCCTCACCATCTTCCAGCAGGTGGCGATCTCAGCCTCCAGCTTGACCTTGATGTTCAGCAGGGCCTCATACTCCTGGGCCTAGCGCTGTCCCTCTGCCCGTGTCTGTGTCAGCTCTGACTCCAGGTGCAGCAGGATCCCGTTGAGCTGCTCCATCTGCAGGGCGTAGCGAGCCTCCACCTCCCTCAGGCTGTTCTCCAAGCTGGCCTTCAGATTTCTCATGGAGTCCAGGTGGATCTCCAAGGACTAGACTCACATCAGCAGCTCCAAACTCGGTAGACTGCGTGGTGAGCACTGTGGTGCTCTCCTCAATCTGCTGGGACCAGTACTTGTCCAGTTCCTCTTGGTTCTTCCGAGCCAGCTTGTCATATTGGGCCTGGATATCTGCCATGATCTTGGCGAGGTCCTGAGATTTGGGGGCATCTACCTCCACAGTCGCCCCAGGGCTGGCAATCTGGGCTTGTAGGCCTTTTACTTCCTCTTCGTGGTGAGCAGTTTCTCCTTGAGAGCCTCGATCTCTGTCTCCAGCTGCAGCTGAGTGACATTAGTGTCATCAGTGACCTTGCAGAGCCCATGGATGTCACTTTCCACCAACTGGCGCATGGCCAGCTCTGTCTCATCCTTTACTCTAAAGTCATCAGCAGCAAGACGGGCATTGAACGATGCAGGCATTGTCCACAGTATTTGTGAAGATCTGAACCCTCAGGTCCTTGATGGTCTTGAAGTAATGGCTCCAGTCTCTGACTTGGGAGCCTTTCTTCTCCAGGTGTTCCCAGATTTTGCTCTCCAGCTTCTGATTCTCAGTCTCCAGGCTCCTCACTCTGTCCAGATAGGAGGCCAGGTGGTCATTCAGGCTTTGCATGGCCCTTTCTCGTCCTGGATGCCTCCTATTCCTGCCAGACCACCGGAAATCCTTGTGGCTGGGACCGTGGACCCCATTCCGCCTCAGAAGCTGATGGAGTGGGACACGGGAGATCTGGGAACCAGAGCCCCCAGCGTCTGTATAGACACTGGTTACATTGCTGACCAGCTGGGCGCCGTAGCTGGGCTCCTGGATGGAGCCCCCGGACCGGTAGTTGGTGGAGAAGGTGGAGCCAGTGGTGAAGCTCATGCTGTCAGGGAAGGAGAGTGAGGGGATAGGACTCAGGCTTTGCCGACAACCGCGTTTATGTAACTTAATCTTTCTGAGAGTTTTCTAATTTATAAAATGAGGGTAATTGTCAAGTTTAAATGAAGTAATTATGCAAAAATATTAGCATGCATTAGTTATGCAATTGCAGTCATTTGTGATAAGTACACATATTACTTTCTTGCTACCAATGGTGTAACCTTTTTTTTTGTTTTTGTTTTTTTTTGAGACACAGTCTCACTCTGTTGCCCAGACTGGAGTGCAGTGGCATGATCACAGCTCACTGTAACCTTCACCTCTTGGAGTCAAGTGATCCTCCCACCTCAGCTTTCTGAGTAGCTGGGACCACAGGTGTGTGCCACCATGCCTAATTTTTGTATTTTTAATAGAGATGGGGTTTCACCATGTTGATCAGACTGGTCTTGAACTGCTGACCTCAAGTGATCCACCCTCCTTGGTCTTCCAAAGTGCTGGGATTTCAGGTGTGAGTTACTGCGTCTCAACCCAATGGTGTAAACTTAAAGAAAGACAATCAATATCCTTCTGGGTGTCTGTCCTGGAGTGAAGGCAGACAGTCAATTCCATTTCCTTTAACACAGTGTAATCAAATTGGATTTGACAAGGAAGGAACAAAACTGGATGGTACTATAGCTCCTGAGAAAAATGCCTTGTTGAATCATGTATCCTATATATGGGAATCTCGAATCAGTGTATCTTATCAGCTTGATAAGTGTGTCTGTGTTACAGGCACGGTGACTGATTAAAAGCACTGGTCACATTACTTATACCTGGGAAGGGGAAATTTGTTAACTCTGGGGTAATGCTTTTGTATAGTCTTGGTTATGGTGAAAACAAGCCGAATAAACCTCACCACAATGTAGTGCATTTAGCAAATAGTGGAGCTGAAAGTGACTGGGCAAAGAGATTGTAAGTTGTAGTAATGACACCAAGCATTTGATAATTGGAGAGGTGTCTTTGGGACCTCCCCATCTTGCTCTCCCCTTGTCATATTTTAAAGTCATCCTGTGAAGCAGGTGTGTTGGGTGCACATTGCATAGTCCATATAGTCAGGCCTACAGCAATGCAAAACTTAATTTATAACAGAAATCTATCTTTTTTGAGCCCCTTCTCCCTGGTGAGCTTTCAGCACAGCAGTCATTCTAAGCGTTTAATCCTCCCCTCCAATTACATACTGTCCCTTGTGCTTTCCTCCCTGTATGTTTCCTGTATGCTGTATTCTACCTGACAGCCGAGGCTTACTCTAGTCACTGCCAGGTTTCCTGCGTTAACTCAGGATTTCTCCCTTTCCTTCTTTCTCCATGGGGTGGCATCTCTGAGTGTGGGAAACTTGGTGGAGGGAAAGATCTGATTCATGACCTTCATCCCTTTAAGGTGGCACCTGCAGCTACTGTTTGTTTTCTGTCTGTCTCTGATCATCAGTCACACACTCCGCTTGGAACCCCAAGGCCCCTTTAGGTGCTCTGGTTCTCTCTCAGCCACTTTTGTGGTCCTCTTGGGGATGAAGAAAAATTCCCCCTGCTCCCACATGCCATTCCGAGGCTGTGGGAGGCTCCAGAGGCTGCATCACACCACGCTCTCCTGTCGTTTTCTTCTGTCATGCTGTGTCACTGATGTGGGGAGCAGCTTTTAGACCTTACCTATTTGGGAAGCAAGCCCTTGAATCTCCAATTTACCGGGAGACTTCTCATCACCACACTCCATCACCCCTCACCTCCTAGAGAGGACTCTAGCTAGTTGGAGTGCTTCTTTCTCATTCTGTCCTTCTCTGACCTGTCATGTGGACATTCCAGCAAGTCTAGGTAGGGAAACTCTGACCGCCCTAGGTATTCTTCCAATTTATGCCATGAACATTGGTTGTCTGAAACCTTGTTTTGCCCCATATACTCTTCAGAGAGTTCCCAAAATCTGTTTTGAAACTTTTGAGAATGAGAATCTTTTGTCTTACCCTATTCTTCTTCCATCTCTCCTTCTTCCTTTTCCATTTTTTTCATTCTCCATTTTTATGCCAAAGAGAAAAATTGAGAATGAAAACCACGGCAGGTAATATAAAATATCACAGACATTCCACCTTTCCCTTGATAGTTTGATGAGTGCAGCAGAAAAAGTGGTGAGAAGCTAGGATCCTGGGAAGGCAAAATGGGACATTTCACGGTTGTTAATTTCTTTCACAAATGCTTTTAGACTCATCACTACTTTCATTGACTGGTGAATACTATTATCATTGCTTTTTATTTTTTAGATTAATTTATTTCTGAGACAGAGTCTTGGTTGCCCAGGCTGGAGTGCAGTAGTGTGATCTTGGCTCACTGCAACTTCTGCCTCCCGGGTTAAAGTGATTCTCCTGCCTCAGTCTCCTGAGTAGCTGGGATTACAAGTGTGGGCCACCACACCTGGCTAATTTTGTGTTTTTAATAGAGACCGGGTTTCACCATGTTGGCCAGGCTGGTCTTGAACCCCGACCTTAAGTGATCCACTCACCTCAGCCTCCCAAAGTGCTGGGATTTACTCGTTTGAGCCACTGTGCCTGGATTATCATTACTTTTTAGAGGTTAGCTTTCCAGTAGGAAGAGCCACTAAATTTTTAGTCATTTGACTTCTTAGGCCACTAGAGAGTTTGTGTTTTATTAGCTGGAGACTTTCAAGCACTCATTAATTCAAGATGCGTCTTATTAAGTATTGAAGTTCTCTCATAAAAAGTTGTTCTTTTACTTGTTCTTCAAAATGGAAAATTCTTATAATTTTTTTTCTTTAAGTATGTGATCACTGTAAATATTCAGGCTGGATGCAGTGGCTGATGCCTGTAATCCCAGCACTTTGGGATGACTAGGTGGGAGAATCACCTGAGCCCAGGAGTTCAAGACCAGCCTGAGAAACATGGTGAAACCCCATCTCTACAAAAATACAAAAATTAGCTGGATGTGGTGGTGCACAGCCTGTGGTCCCAGCTACTTGGGAAGCTGAATTGGGAGAATTACTTGAGTCTGAGAAGTCAAGGCTGCAGTGAGTCATGATCGCACCACTGCATTCCAGCCTAGGCAATAGAGTGAGACCCTGTCTCAAAAAAAAAAAAAGAAAAAAGAAAAAAGAAAAAATCAAACAATACTAGAGTAAATTCTATTTTTACCATCCCATAAAAGAACCACTGTAATAATCTTACTTATATTTGTCTTTTCATTTTTGTGCATTTCATATACATTTTTCCAAAAACTTTTTTTTTTTTTTTTTGAGATAGGGTCTTACTCTGTTTTCCAGGCTAGAGTGCAGTGGTGGGATCAAAGCTTAGTGCAGCCCTCAACTGTTGGTCTCAAGTGATCTTCCTCCCTTTGCCTCCTGAGTATCTGGGAGTATAGACATGCCACCATGCTCTACTAAGTTTATTCTTTTGATTTTTAGGCAGGGTCTCATTGGTCACCTAGGCTGGAGTACAGTGGCACAATCTTGGCTCACTGCAGCCTCAACTTCTCAGAATCGAGTGATCCTCCTACCTCAGTCTTAGCAGCTGGGACTACAGGTGCATGTGACCATGCCTGACTAATTTTTGTAGTTTTTGTAGAGACTGGGTTTCACCATGTGGCCCTGGCTGGTCTTGAACTCCTGTAGTGAAGTGATTCACCTGCCTTGGCCTCCCAAAGTGCTGGGATTACAGGCATGAGTCACCATGCCCAGCCTGTTCTTTTTTCTCTTTTTTTTTTTTTTTTTTTTTGAGATGTATTCACCCTATTGGTGCCCGGGATGGATTGCAATGGCACAATCTCGGCTCACTGCAACCTCAACCACCCAGGTTCAAGTGACTCTCCTGCCTCAGCCTCCGAAGAAGCTGGAATTACAGGTGTGTGCCCTGTGCGTGGCTGATTTTTATCTTTTTAGTAGAGACAGGGTTTCACCATGTTGGCTAGGCTGGTCTCGAAATCCTGACCTCAGGTGATCTGCATACCTTGGCCTCCCAAGTGCTGGAATTACAGGCATGAGCCACTGTGCTCGGCCTGTTTTTTAAATTAACAGTGTTTTCTTTGACTATCATATATATTTCAGATGTCTCCTCTGAGTTTTGTCATTTGATTTTTCTTTTTGGTGTCTATTTTTTTATAGACATTTTTTGGACTGTAGTGTCTAGTGTCAGGCTAGGCAAGGCTTCTTTTTCTATCCCCATCCCCAAATGTAAATATTGTCTTATTTTTTTTCTGTTACTTTCATCTGTTTGTCTTAATGTTTAAATCTTTAATCCACCTTTAATCTATTAATCCTGTTAATGGAATTTGTTTTTGTGCCCTTTGTGAGGTAGGACTTTGCATCTTCCCAAATGGACAGCTGACTATTTCATAACGCTTATTGAGTATCTTTTTCCCACTAATTTTTTTTTTTAAGGGATGGAGTGTCACTCTGTTGCCCAGGCTGGAGCGCAGTGGGGTTATCATCACTCACTGCAGCCTTGAACTCCTGGCCCCACCCTACCATCTCAGCCTTCTGAGTAGCTGAAATTACAGGCATGAACCACGGCACTTGGCTTCCACTGTAATTTGAAATGCCACTTTTACCACAGGTTGAAGTCACATATATATATATTAGGGACTTTATATATATATATATATATATATATATATATATATATATATACACACACACACATATTTGTTTTTCATTGGACTTTAGGGTTGATTTCTGTGCTAATATCACAATGATTCAGTAATGGTAGCTTAAATGATGACATTTAACAATTTGGGGAGAATTAATATATTAACAATATTCAGTCATTGAGTCTTCCAGTCTAGAAACATGAGTTGTCTTTCTATTTATTCTACTGACTTCCTTTAAAAGCTCTATGAGTTTTTTTCATAAAGGCTTGACAAATTTTTGTTAGTTTACTCTGGGATATTTTGGTTGTTCTTGTCAATGGAATTTGTTATCCACAATGTTTTCAAACTGGATAATTCTGGCATGTAGAAAATCTATTAGCTATATTTAATTATTTGCATATAGTCCGTGCTCCATTATATTTTAATTTTTTAAGGCCAGGGGCTTCCCATAGAGCACAAAGAGCACTGCTCAGTCTGAACATGACATAGGATACTGTTGCTGACTGCCATATTAGACTTTCCCACTATGCTTAGCAACCAGTGAAGGAAACCTCAGATAACAATATTTGTGGAAACTGGATAATGATTCAAGGTAGTGGAGTAAGAAGACATTGAAGGGACTTTGGCACCAGGCAGACCTGGATTTGAATCCTTACTTTGCATCTCTGAAGTATAGTTTGTTCTTTAGGCTCATCTCTGTGCCTAATTCGTAAAATGAGCTAAGGCATAAAAAGCATAGCAAACTGACTCAAGAACAGAAAATCAAACACCGCATGTTCTCACTCATAGGTGGGTGTTGAACAACGAGATCACATGGACACAGGGAGGGGAGCATCACACACTGGGGTCTGTCAGGGGGAAATAGGGGAGGGACAGCGGGGGGGATGGGGAGTTGGGGAGGGAGAGCATGGGGAGAAGTGCCAGATATAGGTGATGCGGAGGAAGGCAGCAAATCACACTGCCATGTGTGTACCTATGCAACAATCTTGCATGTTCTTCACATGTACCCCAAAACCTAAAATGCAATTAAAAAAATGCATAAAGTGTATAGTGACTGGCTCCCAGTAGGTGTCTATAATGGGGATTGCCGTAGCAGATAGCAGTTATGATCATGATGCTTTCATATTGTAACCAAATCTATCCAATAAGATGCCCATTAAATTTTTCTTTTCTTTTCTTTTCTTTTCTTTTCTTTTCTTTTCTTTTCTTTTCTTTTCTTTTCTTTTCTTTTTTTGAGACTGAGTCTTACTCTATCGCCCAGGCTGGAGTGCAGTGGCATGATCTTGGCTCACTGCAGTGATCCTGTCACATCAGTTTCCCAGGTAGCTGGGATTACAGGCATGCACCATCACACCAGGCTAATTTTTATATTTTTAGTAGAGACGGGGTTTAGTCATGTTGGCCAGGCTTGTCTCAAACTCCTGGCCTCAAGTGATGAGCCTGGCTCAGTCTTCCAAAATGCTGGGATTACAGGCGTGCACCACCATGCCCAACTAATTTTTGTATTTTTTTGTAGAGATGAGATTTCACCATGTTGCCCAGGCGGGTCTCGAACTCCTGGGCTGAAGCAGTCCACCCGCCTCAGCCTCCCAGAGTGCTGGGATTATAGGTGTGAGCCAACACACCCAGTCCAAGATGCATATTAAAGAAAGCCCAGCCTGGACTATGTGAGATGCCTCTTTATACATTTAGAGGACATGTTTGAGTCA
Organism: Cheracebus regulus; assembly: GCA_963574635.1. Taxonomy (NCBI): domain Eukaryota; kingdom Metazoa; phylum Chordata; class Mammalia; order Primates; family Pitheciidae; genus Cheracebus; species Cheracebus regulus. Next base: position 15,599 of record CAUYQU010100546.1, read on the forward strand.
TCATTTAAGGCACATGTTACAGAAATTTTCTAAAATTCTTCCTTTCGAAAAATGTGTTATACGTGTCTCCCCTCACTAGCTTATAAATTTCCAGAAGGCAGGGACCGTATATTATCAGATCTTTTTATCCTCAGGACCTCACACAGTTTTGGACACAAATTAAATGGCTGCATTTCATAGTATGAAGTACAATAATTTATTTAATCATTCCCCTCCTATCTCCACTTTTTTTAAAAATAATACAAAAGAAGTTGGATTCTAATTTTGTTCTAGGAAGTATAGCCAAATTTAAGAGAGCATGTACAAGTGGCAAATATTGGTGAAGGCCATCGAAATGTGGGCAGTGTACTATCTTGTAGTTGGTTTTAAATGTAGTTGGCATGTGAGAGCCAGCAGAGGGAGCACAGAGCACAGCTTTGAGGGAGAAAGCAGCCTACAGTTGTGCTGGGGAAGAATTGAAAGGCCACTTAGGGCTTTTACAGAGGAAGGAAATGAGAGCTGGGAAGAAGGTCGTTTCTCATCTTCATTCTTGTCTGCCTTTCTTTTGTAATTCATTCAGGCTCAGACCGGCCAGTTCTCATCTTTTGTCCCCTGCACTGCAGCTTTCCACAGCCCATCCCTGTCCTTTAGTTAATTACACAAGAAGACCCACAAGTGCCACCATGTTCTTCATGTTGGTTTCTCTTTGGGCCAGCTCAGTTACTTAGCTCAGATGCAGTGGATGAGTATTGGTGAGATTCCCAGAAAAACACTGAGGAACCCAGGAGCCTGGATCACACATCTGTACTGAATAAAGCCATGTAGGGACCTGAGGATGGGAGAGAGGACTGGCCTTAGCTCATCTCTGCACTAGGAGTTAAAGAGGCAAATGAAGGCTGGCCAGGGAGTATTGTAGGGAGTGGAGTTTCTGGAGAGAGGAAAGATACCACTTCCTGTGACATTGTCTTACATAAGCAGATCTATGGCAGGCACAGAACCACATGTGACATGTCCCTGGCCACAAAGAAGCTAATGTAGGCTGGAGTTTCTCAACTTTTTCTCTGCAATACTAGAGTGTTGATAGGTGTTATGTAAGAATAAGATTTATAATCAAATATGTGTATGGATTAAAAAAATTAAACAGTTTACTGTGGAAGTTCTTAGATCCTTTATTAGGCACATTAATATGGTTTGTGAATTTATGATAGAAGGGTATATGTTATGTGGGCTTTCCCAACTTATGTGGACTGAATTTTATTTTATTTTATTTTATTTTAGAGACAAAGTCTCACTATCTTGTCCACGCTGGACCTGAACTCCCATACTTAAGCGATTCTCCCCGCTTTATTTTTTGAGCAGTTTGAACTATAGGTGTATGGGACCATGCCTGGCTTAATTTTTAATAGATTGTATCTTATGAGATGAGTATTCTATGAATTACATTTTGGAAAGTGTTGAAACAAATTTGCCTAATGTTTAGGAAATTAGGTAATTAAATTACGAAATATAGCCATAACACTTTCAAAAGGCTACTGTTTTCTTTTTTTTTTTTTAGAAAAAGAGAGAAAAGGAGAAAGAAAGAAACAGCAAAAGAAAGAAAAAAATGAAAGAGAAAGAAAGAGGAAGAGATTTTAGAAAAAGAGAGAAAAGGAGAAAGAAACAGCAAAAGAAAGGAAAAAAAAGAATGAAAGAGAGAAAGAAAGAGGAAGAGAAAGAGGGAGAGAGAATGGGATTCTTGTTTTATTGCCCAGGCTAGAATACAGTTTAAAATGGGGATTAAAAACCTCTTTTATGCCAATAATTGTGTTTAACAAT
>CAUYQU010100547.1:0-23964 GCA_963574635.1 Cheracebus regulus
TTCTCCTTTTCTCCCTTTTTCTAAAATCTCTTCCTCTTTCTCTTTCATTTTTTCTTTCTTTTGCTATTTCTTTCTTTCTCCTTTTCTCTCTTTTTCTAAAATCTCTTCCTCTTCCTTTCTCTCTTTCATTCTTTAAAAAAAAAAACAAACTTAAGGCCAAAAAGATTAATCTACTTAGAGTGAGAGGCAGACTCAGAGGCCCAAAGACAAGAATGAGCCTGGCTTTTTGGAAAGTAAGAGTGGAGCCGTGCGTCTGGAGCGAAGGTCAGGTGGTGAAGCGGAAAGACCTGACATTGGAGAGGTAAGCGGGAGTGGATCACAGGGAGCAGAGCCTGCCCCTCCAGGCCCACCCAACCACCTAGAGTCTTCGTTTCATCCTGCAGGAGGGAGGGAGTTGGAAACAAGAAGGCCAGTTACAAGACAGTAGTAACTGTGTAAGTGAGAAGAAACAAATGGATTTGAGAGATTTATAGGTGGGATAATGGACAGGCCTTGTTAACTGATAGGATAAGGAGGAGGTAGAGGGAGACTCTCAAGTTTCTAGAGTGGGCAACTGGGTCAAGGGAGATGCCGTTCACTGAAATAGGAAACAGGTGGAAGGACTAATTTATAGGGGAAGACGATGAGCTTATTTTGAGCATGTGGATGTTGAGGGGCCTGTAGGGAATGTAAATAGGGAATGGCAGCAGACAACTGGATTTATGTGTCTGGAGCCTGGAAGAGAGGTACTGGCGGCACTGGATGATTGATCTCCAGCTTTGGATGATAATGGAAGCCTCAGAGTCATTGGGATGAACCAGAAGAGAGGGAAGAATAAGAAGAGAACCAAAGGAGGGCTAGACCAGGAGAGAATGCAGGCAATTAGGGATGAGTAGAAGCCGAAGAACTCACAAAGAGAGAGGAGCCCACACAGGACACCGGGAGGAGGGGCTGGGAAAGTGGCGTTAAAGACAAAAGAGCGGGATGTCCTGAAGTCAAGGGATGAAAAACATCCAGGGAGGAAGAATCAGCAACCTGGGAAGCTACTGAGAGGTCAAGGAAGAACAGACACAAGGCAGTCACTGGATCAAGCCACAGGGAGGTTTTAGTGACCTTGCTAAGACTGGCTCTGAGGAGCGCTGGGTGGACGCAGAAAGGAAGGGAGGAAAACAGCGTCACGGAGACAGTGAATGCAAGCTACTCTCGAAAGATTGCAGTCAAGAAAGAATGACAGATGGAGAGGAGGTGAGGTCAAGGAAAGTTTTTAATTATGTTGTCATTTTAAAAAATGGAAGTGAATTGTATTTGTTTATATAGTAATGGGTAGGAGCCTATAGAGGAGAGGCTGAAGGAACAGGGAGAGTGAATAACTGATTGGAGTGGAGTTTCTGAAAAGGGAAGATACCATGGAAGGCATTGCCTTGGACAGAAATGATAATAGTAACAGTAATATTAATAATTAAAATTTAAAAGTAATTATTAAATTTAATGTAATAATTAAAGGAAATTTCTTGTGCCAGGCCCATGTGCTTTTTCCATTATCTCTTTTGGTTTGTTTGTTTGAGACAAGGTCTTGCTCAGTCGTCCAGGCTGGAGTGCAGTGGTGCAATCATGGCTCACTGCAGCCTCGACCTCCTGGGCTCAAGCAATCCTCCCACCTTAGTCTCCCAAGTAGCTGGGACTACAGATATGTGCCACCGTGCCCAACTAACTTTTTAAATTTTGTGTAGAGACAGAGTCTCACCATGTTATCCAGGCTGGTCTCAGACTCCTGGGCTCAAACTCCTAGGCTCAAGCGATCCTTCTGCCTCAACTTCCCAAAGTGCTGGGATTGCAGGCATAAGCCATCACACCTGGCTTTATCATCTCATTTAATGACCACAACCACCCTAGAAAGCAGGCATTATTCTTCTTCTCATTTAAAAGTGGGGGCCATCCCAGCACTTTGGGAGGCTGAGATGGGCAGATCACAAGGTTAGGAGATCGAGACCATCCTGACCAACATGGTGAAACCCCATCTCTGCTAAAATACAAAAAATTAGTTGGGTGTGGTGGTGCGCACCTGTAGTCCCAGCTACTGGGAAGGCTGAGGCAAGGCAATTGCTTGAACCCGAGAGGCAGAGGTTGTAGTGAGCAGAGATTGTGCCACTGCACTCCAGCCTGGCAACAGAGTGAGACTCTGTCTCAAAAAAAAAAACAATGAGGGCCAATCTTTAACTGAGGTCCTCACAATTGCTCCATGTCACAGAGCCAATAAAGAATGCAGCTGGGGCTCACTCCATCTTAACAGGAATAAAGGAGAGGCTGGACTCAGGTGCAGTAACGTTGCAGGTTTAGTGACTGTGGGGTGGTGGTGGAGAGGCTGATGGGAGGAAGAGGTTACCCAATCACCTGTAGTGAATGACGTGACAGATGAGCAGCTGTGAGGGCCACATTTCCAGTAGCTGCTGCAGCCAGCGGGCAGAAGCAGGAGGAGTCAGTGACACAGGACTGGGACTGGTTCTCACTTGTCTCTCCCTGTCTTTAACCTTCCAAACCTGAGGGAGGGACTGCCTTGGAGGTGTACAGGCTGGAGTGCCAATTAAGTTCCAGAAAGGAAGAGGAATCTCAGTTGCCTGCCAAGGTTAATACATGTCAGAACAATAGCCCTGCTTGGGTCCTGGAAAATGGCGGTGTAACACCCATGTTATTATCATCCTTAGAATTTTTCATAGGCTTTGTAGCAACTTTGTAATTTGTGCTGAATTTCATTGACATACCAAATCTCCACCCCAAAATACTGTTTAGTTCTGAAATGTTTCATTCATTCCATCTTTCATTTATTCATTCCGCAAATATTTATTGAGAGTCAGGCAGTGGTGGCCAATACATCCAATGTTCCTGTCCTTATAAACCAGGAAAATACACCTATTTTAACCAGACTAGATGTGCGTCCCATGAGATCATGGGCTTTGATTATTTTATTCACTGCTGCATTGAGTGCCCAAAACAGTGCCTGGCAGGTAAGGGATGCTCAATAAATGTTTGTTTGCAGAGGTGCATTTATCATGAAACTAAACAGAGTTGAAGCTTCATGGCCCCTCAATTGCACTGTCCCCTTTCATGGCGCTGGGAGGGGACTACTGTGTGCTCTCACAGTAATCTGTTTTTATAGAAATTTCAAAGGTAAGATACTGTAACTGTTCTCTGTCTCTCCCCTAACTTCCCCTCCACCTTCCGCTGATGTCAAGTGATATTGGAGAGGCCGTGGGCCTTCTGGAGATCCAGCTAAGAGGAATTTGTACTAGGACTGCATTTAGTATAGGATGTTGGGGACATATTTATGGGATGTGGGGGACATATGTGGTATGCTGTCACTTAAGTATATATGAAGTTATTGCTAGCTATACCAGTACAGGGATGACATCCAGGAATACTCCTTTATTCACTGTAAAGACCTACCTGGAATGTCATAAAGGTATTGGGTCAGATGTGATGTCACAAAATGAGCCTGTCCTGGACTCCTGGCACTAGAAGTTTGGGGGTGGTAGAGGAACAAGAGCTTTTTTGAAAGAAAGCCTCCAAAACTGTTCAAGCTTCAGGCCCCTCAAAATGCATATCTGCCCTTGGCTGGATATGGATAAATCTAAATCAGCTCATACTCTATTTTCTCTCACATTTACACACTACAGAGCCTAGTTCAAAGCTTGTTCTTGTTCCTAGGAAATAACGTCAAACCCTTCCAGTGAATGGAATGTCTTCCTAAATGACGCACTTGTGAGAATAGCTGGACCTACCTGTCCAAAGGGCAGCTAGCTTCCAGCTAGATTTTCAGAGCTGATATATCAAATTCTAATTCCTTTTACAGAATAGCCAAATAAATATCGTCACTGGAAATTCTTCACATCAAATGCTGTACAAGCAAAATCATTATACCTTAGAAAATGACTGCATTGTATTAGTAGATTTCTAGTGGTCATTCATTCATTCATTCATTTGATAAATGCACAAAGTCCTTACTACAAGTCAGATATTGGGGGTAAAACATTAACTAAGACACAGTCCCCTTCTTCAAAGAGTCTAGTGGGGGAGTGAGAATTTAAACAGGCAATGACAATCCATGATTCACACTAAGATCGGGGGTGATGATGAACCCAGGATTTTCGAAGCACTTGGGTGGAGCTCCCATCTCGGCAAGGCAAGTCAGGGAATGCTTCTTGGAAAAGCTGAGTCAACCTCTTGGCAGGGATGCTGGAGCACTGGGTGGGAGAGTGAACTGGATCAAAGGTTCCCAAATCTGGCTGATCATCAGAATCACCTGGGGAGCTCTGAGAGTCTCAGGCCTGCCCCCAGCCTACTGACTCAGAATTTCAGTGGGGTGAATTTCAGGAATCTGTCTCTTAAAAAATAAAAGCATGGATGACTATGATTTTGGGGAGAGGGGTCAGGGCAGGCAGGGGTAGATAAAAATCCTACAGTGGCTGCAGAATGGCCTGTGGAAGAGGCAGAGTAAGGGGGGGCTAAGCCACAGGTAGGTGGAGGAGACCTTTCAGGCAAGGGGAACAAGAAACTTCTAGATAGGCTGTTTGAAGGGGCGCAGGCCCTTTTAGAAGAGTTACGCGATATGGCTGGCAGCTCACAGAGCCGCTGGCTAACTCAGGTTCTGAAAACCATTTAGCAACCTGATAGAGACCACAGAGCTGGCTATGTTTCATGTCGGGAAAAGGGGCAGAAGCGTCTGCACTAGGGGACAGGAAGGAAAAGGCTCAGGCTGCCCCTGTGACCCTGCAGGGACTTTGGTCCCCTGAAGGCTTTGCACTAGTCCAACTTCCAATGCTCTGGTTTAAGAGATCTCCTTGCATCATTTGTCTTTCCTTTTCTCTCTCTCTCTCTCTCTCTTTTTTTTTTTAAAGACAGTCTTGCTGTGTTGCCCAGGCTGTAGAGCAGTGGTGTGATCACAGCTCACTGCATCCTTGATCTCCCAGGCTCAAGCAATCCTCCAAACTCAGCCTCCAGAGTAGCTGGGACCACAGGCATGCACCACCACACATTTTTGTATTTTTTGTAGATATGGGTTTTCACCATGTTGCCTAGGCTGGTCTCAAATTCCTGGGCTCAAGCAATCTTCCTGCCTTGGCATCCCAAAGTGCTGGGATTATAGGCATGAACCACCACACCCAGCCTTTTTAAAATACATTTTTTAATACACATATATTTTTTGTTACACTTTAAGTTCTGGGATACATGTAGAGAACGTGCAGGTTTGCTACATCGGTATACATATGCCATGGTGGTCATCTAGGTTTTAAGCCTCGCATACATTAACTATCTGTAGGCAGTACGTTTTACCACCAGTTCTTACAGCAAACTTGAGTGGTAATTATCAACCCAATTTAGAGGTGAGGGAATTAAGAGACAGAGAGGTGAGTTTTCTTGCTTGGAGTCACCGGGCTGGTAAAAGCAGAGCCAGTCTTGGACTCAGCCCTCGTGAGTTGCTTGGGCAGGCTCTGTCCCTTCACCCTCAGCCCCTCTCTGTGTCTTCAGGTAACCTCATAAGATGCAGAGCTTCTCACCATTCAACCTGTTAGTTAGCTCTGGTGTTTATCTGCCTTCTCTGATAACACCTCCCATAATATGAGTTACAGAAAGGGCACATTTTATTCTCTTCGGCCCCTTTTTGCCAATACAGAACCCTGTGGTATTGACAACTGATCTCCCCTGGACAGGGCAAAGGGTGTGGAGGAGATGAAGGCCAGCCTCCTAGTGTGGAGTTTGGGAAATGGTTTGTTCCACTGACCCTTGGCTATTATTGCAGGTCTGGAGTGCAGCTTTGACTTCCCCTGTGAGCTGGAATATTCTCCTCCACTGCACGACCTCAGGAACCAGAGCTGGTCCTGGCGCCGCGTCCCTTCCGAGGAGGCCTCCCAGATGGACTTTCTGGATGGCCCTGAGGCCGAGCGTTCTAAGGAGATGCCCAGAGGTAAGGGAGAGGCCACTGGTGATGTCCTGGGTGGGTCAGGACCAGGCTGGAATAACTATTTCTGTTTGAAATGATGAGACTTCACTCCTATTCTGCTCTGTTTACTTTGAAACCTGCTTTTGATATTTGTGCCTTTCCGTGGCTTCTTGGGCCATGCAAGGAAGGGAGGAAGACAAGTCCCATCTCAAGGTCAGCCCAACCATTTATTCTTTCACCAAGTAATAAAAGTAGGATCTCATAACTCTCTTCCATGCAGATTTCCCTGTAAGAGAAAGTGCTGATCAGTATTTGAAATGGGGTTGCCAGATAAAATACAAGAGACCTTATTAAATTTGAATTTCAGATGAACAGCAAATGATTTTTTGGTATAAGTGTGTCTCATGTGATAGTTGGAACACACTTAAACTAAAAACTGTGCCAATTACACAAAACAATTCAAATGTAATTGAAGTCCATTTTGGACAATTCAAATGTCCAAAAATGTCCTGCATTTTTATTTTTACTGCCAAATCCAGCAATCCTACTTTGGAAGGTATTGTAGAACTGACTTAAATGTTTGTTTCAAATCTGTTCATAAATACTCAGGTGGCACATTTCCTTGATGTGCTGCTTCCTGTGGTCCTGAGCTGTTTATGAATGTCCCCTTCTTTATTATCAGAGCCTAGGAAAGGTAGGCTCAGAGGAAAGTAGTGGGAAGTTGTTAAATATGTGCTCAGGCTCTTAGAGACATGGTGGCATTAAGCCCTCGTCTAGTCTTAGGTCTCGCCAAGTCAAATCTTAGGGCTCTCAATGTCTTGGACCCAGAAAACTCTACTGACTCAGAATTGAAAGCCTATGTTTGTGGTTTTTTGGGAGAAGTAATAACTGAAATGGCAGTGGGCTTATTGGACATTCAGGGTAGTTTCTTCAGTTGGCAAAGCACTCCTACCTATACTCTCTCATTGGATTCCAATGAGAGAGACAGGGCAGTTAAGAAAACTAGTCCTCAGAGAGGGGAAGTGACTGGCCCAAGATCGCACAGCATGTACATGTGGGTCCAGGTCTAAATACCTGCTGTGATGAGTCCTAGACAACGCACTTTGCACCACGTCATGCTTCTGTGTTTGTAGCAAGACCAGGACCAGAGCCTGCTGTGTGGCCAGATTCTTGAGAGAGATCATCTCAGGCTCATCCTGCTAGAGAGTCTATCAGGTCAGGTCTCGGGTAAGCTGATGAGGGAGATTAGAGGTGGTACAGAGACAACTAATGCTCCCAGGCTTATACATCAGCCTCCATCTTGTCATCACAGAACTATAAGAGACTTTCCTTTCTACACACTTTACTGGGCTTTTTCTGTTTTTATGACTTTCTTGGGATTGCTTGAGCTTGACTTATATTTTAAGCTACTTTTCCCTGGATAGTGATAGGAATTGTAGGGTGTGTGTGTGTGTGTGTGTGTGTGTGTGCGTGTGTGTATGTATAGGTGACTGACTCTTAACCTGACAGTGCATCATAATTCTTCTGGAGAACTTATAGAAAATACTACCTAGATCCTATAACTTTAGATTCTGATTCAATAGGACTGAGATGGAGCCTACATATCTATATATTTTACATTTTTTATTAGGAAATTTAGCAAAAAGTGGATATAATATACATGCATAGATTAGCGATTACAATAAAACCGACAACACTTAGATTCTCACCACCAAGCTTAAGAGTCTGAACATTATGTCTTTTTGGAGCTTCCTCTGCCCCACCTAGATCACAAACTTCCTCACCCTCCACGGTAACCACTCTCCTGCATTTTGTGTGAATCATTTATTTGCTGTTTTTCATAGCTATGCCACCTATGTGTATAGCTCCAAACAGCATATTGACTAGGTTTGCATGTTTTCAGCCTTGTATATAAATGGGATTATACTGTTTTGTGATCTGCTCACTTTGATACATGTAGCTGTGACCATTTCCTTTTGGTACTATATTAATCCTTTGAATAAAGATATCACAGTTTATCTCTTCTACTGTCATTGAACATTTGAATTATTTCCAGGTTCTTGCTATTGCCAGCAACACTATTGTAAACATTTTTGTGTATCTCTCTTGGTGCACATGTTCAAGAGTTTCTCTAGCACAGGGATCCCTAACCCACAGGCTGCAGACTGGTACCATCCATGGCCTGTTAGGAATGGGACACATAGCAGGAGGTAAGTAGCAGGTGAGCCAGCATTACCACCTGAGCTCCACCTCCTATCAGATCAGCTGCCACATTAGGTTCTCATAGGAGTGTGAACCCTATTGTGCACTGTGCATGCAAGAGATCTATGTTGCATGCTTGTTATGAGAATCTAATGCCTGATGATCTCAGGTGGAACCATTTCATCCCAAAACCATCCGTGGAAAAAGTGTCTGCCATAAAACTAGTCCTTGGTGCCAAAAAGGTTGGGGACCACTGCTCTAAAGTATATAACTAAGAGTAGAATTGCTGGGTGATAGAGTCAGTGCATCCATCTTCCATTTCATTAGGTAATGTCAGTCTGTTTTCCAAAGTGGTTGCACCAATTTGCACTCCTACTAGTGATTTATTGGTATTCCTCCCCATGGCTTTACCTCCTCATCAATATCTGGTATTGTTAGATTGTATTATTTTTGTCTGTCTGGTGAATGAAATACAGTATTCTATTGCAGCTTCAATTTTCATGAAAATCTGTTTTATTTTATTTTTCATGAGTTTCTTGGGTGATTCTGAGGCATAACTGGGCTTGTTATACTGTTAACTTACTCCCATTCAGACTTACTCTCATTCAGCCACCCCTAGGACTATCTCCAGATCCCAACACGTAACCTCTAGAAACATGTATTTTGGGCCATTATAGATTTTTTTAAATTTTATATTCCAGGAGTGAAATTGTGATTATAGTTCAGTAAAATTAAGCGAGAGGGACAAGTGGCAATTGTGTTCTTTGTGAATTCCATTGATGTTATGGAGTCACACATTATAACTTTGAAAGTTGGTGCCTTAAAAAATTTTTTAAAAACAATGCCAATAAATTGTGCATTTCACTGGGTGATCTGTTTCTCCTTCTCCATCCTGCACCTGTGATCACTGGCATGTGCAAATTACACTGAGTACTATGAGAAAACAAAAAGAAGAGGGAGAGGAGGGAAGGAAGGAAGAAAATAAATAAATGTTTACTTCGCAGCATTCTGTAGCGTGGAAACATTATCAATGCCTTTATGTTTTTATGAAGCTCTATCCCAAGGATCAGTGCACACACTGAATGTGAAGCTTTTCCCATTAGATGAATCCATCAGGATTGGAATATCCATTTTTTTTAAGTAAATATGTCAACTTCCATTGCTCTGAAAAGTCATCACTCTTAGCATCAGGTAGTAGTTAGCAATACTAAGGATGGTGGTGTGAACAACCATAGCAAAAGCTGCTGTGGATGCACCAGCCTCCAAGCACATCCAAACATAGCTTAGGAGAGACTCACCACTGTTAGCAACTTCCACTAATTTTTCTGGAGTCTAATGGAGGAGTCTCTACTCATACAGCATTGATCAGTCATGGAAACAAGATCAGCCTCGCAGCCCACACAGGAACTGTACTCCTTCAATAATGACACTGAGAGGTGTTTGGAATTTCCAGGAATGGGTTTCTCATCACTTTTCTAGTCAGTTCATTATGTCACTACTCGTTCCCTGAAGTAGCATTGTTCCTCATGAGCATGCTACTTCAGGGAATCTAAAGTAGTAATTAACTCCCTTGACCTTCACGGAAAGAAGTGAAGGTTCAGGAAGAGAAAGCAACCTGCCCATTCTGCACAGTGGCAAGCAGCGTCCTACATTCCAATCCTAACTCCCAGAGCTTTAGAGTCTCAGTTTCTCGGTCATTTTGGCAGAAAAGTTGCTGGTGGTGAAGATGAGAAGTGGGGATGGGTTGCCTTTAGTATGATATAGTCACTATTTTGTTTTCTAACTCAACATTCATGGGTCAGATACTATTTAGATGCTATTGAAATATTTCTCGTCAGGCATAGAAGGACCAGAAAGAGGCAGCAAGATGATACCAATCAAACATAATGAACTGTAAGTGTATAAATTCTGAATGATTTTAATTTATGGTGCCTGTAGCTGAGAATAATAAGGAAGATACAATTCAGAGCAGTAAAATAATAAAAAGTGATCATTTTGATGGAACATAATATTATAAATTAATACAAATCTTGAAGAATCATCAACTCGAGGCATTCTGTGACTTTTTAAGAAGTGCCAGGGGCCATGCTGATGTCTAACTCCTTCCGGTGTTTTGGAATGTAGTCAAGGGAACATATTTGTCTTCTTTAGCAAGACAGGATTTTACTCTGTAGCATGAATCCTGGTGTAAAAATGGAAAACACACTCTCAGCCCATCCGCAGAGCCCCCTCCCCAGCGCCTCACTCACAGGCACACACAGGAAAGATGGAAGCAGACTCTGCAGTGAGGAGCCTCACATTCTTCCTGGACCAGCTCAGCCCTCTCCCAGTGCTCCGACTTTCCGGTTCTTCCTTTGTTTTGTTTCGCTTTTGGTGGAGGGTTTGGATGTAGCCCTGCTACTGAGGTCCTTCTGTTCATCAAGATGGCTTTGTTTTTAAAAGGTGGTGGAACACTGTCCTGGAGGACTGGAGTGGCTAAGGATGCTTTCACACATGACTAGGGTATTGCAACACCAGAATGGGGTCATTCAATTTTTTTTTTAAGATAGTGTCTTGCTCTTGTCGCCTAGGCTGGAATGCCATGGCATGATTTCAGCTCAGTGCAACCCCTGCCTCCTGGGTTCCAGTGATTCTCCTGCTTCAGCCTCCCAAGTAGCTTGGATTACAGGCATGCACATCATTCAAACTTCTGATGCACCCTTCTGTATTAGTTTCCTGAGGCTGTTTTAACAAATTCTTACAAACCGGATGGCCTAAACAACAGAAATATATTCTCTCTTCATTCTAGAAGCCAAGAGTGTGAAAGTAAGATGTCTGCAGGGTTAGTACCTTCTGGAAGCTCTGAAGGAATATCCTTTCCATGCTCCCCTCCTAGCTTCTGCTGTTGCTGAGGATCCTTGGCATTCCTTAGCTGGTAGATGTCCCACTCCAAACTCTGCCTCTGTCCTCACATGGCATGCCTCCCGTGTCTGTCTGAAATCTGTGTGTTAACAGGACATATGCTATTGGATTGAAGACCCACCTTAAGTCCAGCATGATCTCATTATGGGATGCTTGATAACATCTGCAAATACTCTATTTTCAGATAAAGTCATCTTCACAGGTACCTGGGCGTCAGGATTTGGACATATCCCCTGAGGGTCACTCTTCAGCCCACTGTACGTTGGTTTTTCTCCCTCTGCATCTGGGTTGGCATGTGGATCCCTTGCACCTGTGGGCTGTGAATTCTTAGACCCTTCAGGCAGTCTGATCAGACAGGTTCAGAGGAACCCAGATTAATACCATCATTTCTCATCCTTTCTTCAATTCCTCTCCCGCCCCAAAAGTTTGCCATGTTCTTAAAAGGGTCCCTGAACACCTCTCAGGTGAACTGTATCCCAGGAATAGCAGGGACCTCGTCACCTTTTGAGCTGCAAGTGCAGTCTTTGTGGGAAAATTCTCTCAGTATACAGCCGCCTTTGCACCCACAGTCACTGCAGGTTGCAGCTAAGTGGAAGTGTTGGCTCTGAGTCTTACCTCTGACTCTTGGTCTTTTGAGGTATTGATAGACTACTGGAATGATAAAGGTCTGCTCAGTGTTTCTTCCCTCATCAGTGAAACTCATCATTAGCCACCCTTTCTGCCTTCAGCCCTCATTTGCTGATTGATGGGGACCTCTGACACCTACATGTGGATGGGTTTCCTGGAGAGCAAGTTCCATAGGTGAGGAAGGGTAGGAGATGTCCTTATAGATGAGGATAGGCTGTCAGAAAGATGGAGACAGATGACCTTCAGAGCTGGAGAGTCACTGATCTTTATCTTGAGAGCACTGCAGTTGTCCCTGCTGTGCACCACTGCAGAGTGAAATGTGCTAGCGCAGGCTTCAAGTCTGGCATTTATAACCCACAGGGTTCAGTGGTCACCCTGAAGTTCATCTGGTCAATGGGAGTCAATAATTACACACTTCACTTTGTTTGTAGGAGCAGCCTTTAGCAAAAACCTCTTGTTTTAGAAGAATGTTGAAGTTGGGGGAACAGTCAGGAGAGATAAAAAAAACTGGAAGAGAAGAAACATGTAATCGGAGTGACTGCTAATCACACACACACACACGCACGCACACACACTCTCTCTCTCTCTCTCTCTCACACACACACACACACACACTCACAGGCAGAATAATGTTTCTTTCTTTTCATTTGTTTCAGACCAGATGATCTAAACTGGGACTGTCCTTGCCAGGTGTTCACAGGCTGCAGCTCTTTAGAGCTCCCTTCCTGTGCTGCTGTCTATGGTTAAGTTTCTACTTTAAGTCAGTGGTCTCTAAACTATATTTTGTTGTCTGCCCCGTCGGCAAAATATTTTTGAGCATGTACTCCTACCATGTTACAGTCATCAATTATATGCACTTTTGTGTGTCTAATTGTATAATACTATTTATTAGCAAAGGTTTCTTCTTTTCTTTTTTAGATAAATATAATTATAGCCACACACCTGTCCTCTGCAAATGGAATCAGACTTCCTTATTTGCTAAGTCATCTCACCCTGGCCTCAAGGTTCCTGACGTCTCTGTCCCTTTTCCAGTCCTTGAAGGAGCTTTTTTGTGGCAGGGTTCTCCCTGTCCACTTTCTTCCCATTACGTGGGCTGTGCTGACCAGGGACTCCTTCACCAGGAAGGCCTCACAGATGGCTCTAGCCCCTGTGTTCCCTCTTATGTTTCAAAGACTTTTACCTTCTTTTCTCAGAATCAACATCATTTGGAGAGGAAAGAAATAACTTCTTGGTTGAGTGCTACTGACAACACTAACTCCCCAAAATCAAGAGATATCTTTACAGAAATTCTTGTTTCCATTTCAACTGACATACCTAAGGTACAGGCTACAACCAAATATTTCCTACTGGCTTATCTAAAAAACTACCTTGTGGCTGTTTATGATGATGAAAAACTAGAAATAACTTAAATGCCTAAAATAAGGAATTAGTTAATTAAGATATTGTATACCTAAAATATTATACCACAATTAGACTTATACTATGTAAAAGTATTGAATAATATGGGGAAGTATTTGGAAACTATTGTTAGGTTTCAAAAAGCAAGTTAAAGAAGGTGTGTAGCAGAAATTGTTTGTAAAAGAAAAAAACTATATATGTACATACGGCAAAAGTCCATAAAGAAATATAGCAACATAGTAGCAGAAGTTATATCTAGATGAATTAATTATTAGTGATTTTCATTTTCTTCTATTGCTTTTGCTCTTTTCCAAATTTGAGTTCATTAACATGCGTTCTTTTTTATAATAAAACATGCTATTTTTTTAATACAAAGGGATCAAAAATTCTCATTTGAGACTGTATTCTATTGAGTTATCTTTTACTTTGAGGGAGAAATGTCAACTACTTTGTGCCACAACAACAGTCAAAAAAGCCCGGCCAAAAATCTTGGCTAGGATGCAGTATGCAAGCAGACAGATAAGCAGGTTATCTTCCTGCCTGCCTGCCTAGGGATAGCACATTGGCAACCGGCAGGGGCTCCCAAGCCCAGAGCATCCCACCCCCTACTGCTTTCTGCTTGGCTTGTCCTTGAAGGATAGGAAAAGGGAATTGTGGAAAATAAGTGTGCAGCAGGTTCAGGAATACACCCGGGGGCAAGCCCAGCGTCTAAGTGAGAGTGCAGAAACACAGACGCTTCAGTTCAATTTTTGCCCCTGCAGACTTACCAGAGGGCTATGACTGCTCATGTCTTTCATTTGAGCATGGTTTCTAGTCATACTAAGGTCACTGGGTGAATGTGTGGCCTTTTATCACTGCCTCTCTTCTGGAATTCACCAGGAAAGCCTACATTAGTTATCTGGTTCTGTTTGCAGAAACATGTCCCTCGTCTCTCAAGCAATATGGTCCCTGGCCCTTAGGTCTGGACCCTTGACCAATCACATCAACAAGTTGTGTGTGATTCTTTCCGCCTAATGTGAGTCTGGTACAACTCACAGCTGGAGCTTCGGCTCCTGAGAAGGGTTGCCTCAATGAGTGGCATCTTGCCTCAGGGGTGGACCTTCTAGGGAAGTGTTCACCTTCCCATCAGGACAGGCCTCTCCTGGGGTGTTGGAATGGACTGTAGATGTCCGGCGAACATGGCACCTCTCCTAACTGAACCTCATGGGTCTGCCCACAGGGTGATGGGGAGCTAGGCATGTGGAGCAAGGAAAAAAAGACCAGCTGGGGAAGCAGAGGCCTGGCTCTGGTCCCAGCTCTGCCATTAGGAGAATCACTTTACCTCTCCGGGTCTTGGCTTCCTCATCTGTTAGGTAAGGTCTTTGACTAGATGGTCCATAAGGCCATTTTCTGCTCTAAGACAAGGTTCAGGCATATCTAACACAAATGATGACCACATATCTGGCATAAAACCTGTGAGGCACAGAAATCTCTGTCAGCCCAGGGAGAGAGACCCACCTCCTAAGGTTTAGCCATGGTTTCTGGAACCTAAATAGCCCAATGATTCAGGTCGCCCATAGTACCGCAGTGCCCAGATAGCATCATTGCCTCTAGAAACCCTAGTGTTTTCTCTGGAGGGAGGAAAGGAGAACTCCTGGCCCATCACAGCAGCTGTAGTTGTCAGATTAAATTCTAGAGGCCAAGGAGAGATCACAGTGTAGAGCTAAAAGCTAGTATTGGCAAAATAATGCTTCCTCCAGCCCCCAACGAGATGTCCTAATCCCTACAACCTGTGAAGATGTTACTTTACAGGGCAAAAGGGACTTTGCAGATGAGATTATCTTGGATGATCTGGGTTGACCCAATAGAATCACAGGGGTCCTAAAAAGTGAAGGAGGGAGGTGGGAGAGTCAGTGTCAGAGAAGGAATGTGAAGAAGGAAGCACAGGTCAGAGAGAGATGGAGATTTAAGGAGGCTACATTGCTGGCTGTGAAGATGGAGGAAGAAGCCAGGAGAGGAAGAATGGAGGTGGTCTCTAAGAGCTGGAAAAGAAGAGGACATGGATTCTACCCGGAATCTCATCCAGAAGGAATGCAGTTCCACCAACCCATTTTAGACTTCTGACCTGCAGAACCAAAAGATAATACAGTTGTGTCGTTTTCAGCCACCCACTTTCTGGTAATTTGTTACTGCAGCAGCAGGAAACTAACACAGATGGTCTTGACCAAGTTGGCAGGAAAATTGATATACTCTTGGGGCTGGGGCCAGGGATTACCTGAGGCATGATTCTAGAAGGAACAGGGCTCACAAAACTGATGGCGCCTTCAAGACAAACTGGCTTAGTTATATTGAAGGTAGCCAATGAATCCTGGCTGGAAATGCAGTCCTTAAACTGTCTCCTCCACTGTACCCAGAATAAACTTCTCTATGGACAAGAAATGGGACAGAAATACCCACGAGGACAAGGAGCTGAGGCCAGAAATAAGAAGATGCATCTGGGAGTCTGGGTCTTGTAGGGTAAAAAGTATCGAAAGCAACCCCGCAGTGGGTCCTGGAGAAGGCACGTTGCTAGAAACGGGTGACCTGGCGTAAGGCTACTCCTTTACCTGTGGAGAGAGCCTGAAGGAGCTGTAACAGCTGCCAAGGGCTTAGTTTCTATGAAGCTCTTGTCTGGGGCAGTTGGAGGAGGCAGTGAAACTACATACAGAGGGGCTGGGTGAGCTGCCAACTGATTCAGCAAGGAATCCTGTTTCCTGTCCCAAGTGAAACTGGCAAGAGTTGCAGAGTATAAAGTGCATCTCCAGCCACAATTGCAACTGATTCCTACAACATACCAAGATAGGTATTATCAGTATTCCTAATTTATAGATGATAACTTAAGATGAACTAGTAAGTTTCAAAGAGAAAACTGAGTCTTTCTCATCCATTGCAATGTTCCAAGAGCCTAGCCTAAGGCTCAGTATAAAATAGTCATTCATTAAATATTTCTTGACCTATAGTTAGAAGCTCGGAGAGATGAAGTAAGAGGTTCAAATCTCCAAAGCCAGTATATTGCAGAGTCAGATCTTCAATTCCAGTTTTTGAACACAGAGTTCTTACCATTCTTACCATTATGACAAGCTCTTCTTAAAGCACAGTGCTTCCCAGGCCTGCGCCTACAGAAGACTCACCCTCATTAGATGTCTGGTAGTACATCCAGAAGTTCGGGGCATCACCCAGATACCAGTGATACTGGGGTGTCTGCTTTGTTTTATGACACAACCAAATCACATCAATTAGGGTGTCTGGAAGTGAAGTGCGGTGTCTTTAGAGCGGTCTTGGGAAGCCCGCTGTCACCTGTGTCTTCTTTGCAGATGGCCAGCGTGAGGAGTGCTACCCAAGGCAGCCACAGCCTAAAACTTACCATCCATCCTGGTCACACAGAGATGTGATCCATGTGGGGAAGTGGAATCGGGTTACTGCCACCAGCTGTTTATAGCTTCCTTGCCCTTTTAGAAATGGAAGGAGCACTGTGCTGAGAGTTGAGTGCTGGGCTGGCCATTGGCTGACACGTGACCTCAGACCTCACTTTCTTCATTGGCGAATGGAGTGGGTGGGCCTAGATCATCTATAAAAGTATATGCTGCTGTCTTTTTGCTCTCCTTACTTCCTTTTATTAAGAAATTTTTATTAGTGTTATTTGAGTTTTTTAGCTTCACTGATTTCTGTATATCAAATAATACAGATAAGACACATCCTAAAGAAAAATGGGTTCTGCTTAAGAAAAGCCATGAACCACTCAGAATTTATGCTTGAAGAGATTTGAAAGAAAGCCAGGACCTTGCAAAGAAGAATAAAATAAAATTGTCCTGAATGGGGATAACTACAGAATTATTCTACTTAGAGTGGAAAGATAATCTTTACTCATTCAAGATGGAGAAAGACTGCTTCAATGTAAGTTGAAGAGGGATCTGGGGGTCATTTTTACCTCTGTGGCTCCCTTTCCTGACTTGTTATAAAAATCAATGGAAATAATACAGAAGAGACCATTCTGTAAACAGGAAAATGGCATAGAGAGGCGACACGCAGCCCTGCCTGACAACAGCCATCCAGCCACAGCAGCCGGAAGCAAGTGGTGCTGCCCTGTCTTGATTTAAGGATCTTGACCTTACCAAGCAGGCTTATTGGACCCAAGTATTCACATATAACGTCATATCTGGGAGTGAGGGGTGGGTTAAACTCAGGAATTTTGGATATGACAAAGGATTTGCTGAGAATGAGGAGCCCTCACCTGAGGCAGTAATCATGCACGTTTACAAATGAAAGTGCAGCAAGCTTGAGAGAATAGATAGGGCTTCCGATCTCATTGTCCAGCTCTTTCTACAAAGTGATTGGTGAGGGCCTTTAACCTGGGTAGCAAAGGTTGTGCCAGGTTATTCTTATCTAATGCATTATGATCCACTTTGAGTTTTTCTACTTCTTGCTTTCAGATCCTTAGTACTTTTTCTTTTTTTTTTTTTTTGAGACAGAGTCTCACTCTGTTGCCCAGGCTCTAATGCAGTGATGCCATCTTGGTTCACTGTAACCTGTGCCACCTGGGCTCAAGGGATTCTCCTGCCTCAGCTTCCTAAGTAGCTAGGACTACAGGTTCACCCTACCACACCTGGCTAATTTTTGTATTTTTAGTAGAGACAGCCTTTTACCATGTTAACCAGGTTGGTCTCGAACTCCTGACCTCAAGTGATCCTCTTGACTCAGTCTCCCAAAGTGCTGGGATTACAAGCATGAGCCACCATGCCCAGCCACATGTGTTGGGTATTTGTTCTTTCCTAATTGATTCTTATGAAAGCTGTTATTATTTGGAAATATGCGAGATGCTGTGTTTACTTGTTAATGAAACTAGTTCCATACATAGCATGGTGGCTCCCTGTGTGTCTTTTCTGGAGCACCCTGACCTGTATTTGTGTCATATTTGCCAACCTTCTTTCTGTTGTGATCAGCATTTGTTGCATCTAGAGGCAATAAAAGAAGTATTTGAAATATTTTGCTAAGAATTATGAATTATTGCAAGGTGCCTACCATGAGAATAGTCCTTTGATTATATGTTGCCATGACACTAAAGTAGATAGACATTAAATTTACTTCTGCAACAACAGCTCGGGATAGCCCTGTTTAATCCCTCCATCACCAACATGACTTCAGCTAAACAAATATGAAGTATTATTAAAGTATCATTATGTAGATTAAATAATCTTCCTCTCCTAAGAACTATTTTTCTTCATTTATTAAGACAACACATTGATACCCAAAAGGAATCCATTCTATAGTGGTATGCAACCAGGCAGTGCAGTGTGTGAGAACTGAGTGCAGTCACTTCCCTCTCTTCCATCTCCAAGCTCTATACACAGATTATATCCTATTAGGAGCCTTTAACTATAAAATAGGTCAGAGCACTGGGAATATAAAACAATGGAATCATCAGAATAATTAATGCTTTCAAAATGAGGATTTGAGAGAAGACAAGAGTCTCAGTGCTTTTGGCTAGGCAGTTCTCTAGAGAGCACCCATCACTGCCCAGCCCTTAGATGAGCGCTTCATTCATTTCTCTCACTTTTGCCGTCTGTTACTTTTCCATCTCTCTTCTATCCCAGTGTTCTCTGTTCCCCTTCCCTCCTTGATCTCTTTGCCCTCAAAAGCCTAAAGTAATCTTCCCATCAACAACTCTGAAAACAGAATAGGCAGAATCAGCAAGATTGGCTGGCATGCAGAATAAATGGGCTTGCCCTACTAATATAAACAAATTCAGACACCTGTTGGTCTTTTGTGTGACTCCTATATAAGGATGAATTTAAGAAACATTGCTTGCTAGGAAAACAAACTTAGTTACCTAAATTGATAAGCGAGGCAAATTCCAGAAGTCTGTGAGAATGAGGAACTAATTAAATAGAATAATACTTTTTAAGTCAGCTTGATCAACTGGGTTCTGTGCTCCTGAGGTCAAAAACAAGATGAAAACTCAGTGTCCTTCAGAATAAAATCAGACGTCCAGATGGAGTGAAATAAGGATGAGGTTGAGGGGGGAAGGGAGCAATGTGCATGCCCAATAGAGATGCAGGGGAAAGTGATAATCTCAGAGGGAAGTGGGATTGGGCTGTGATAGAGAAAAAACTACTAGCCTGAGGTTCCATTCATGGCTGCCTATATCCCAATGGAGATGGGACAGAGTCTGAGCTCTAGCCTTTTAGCCTTTTAGCCAGTCATAAGGCTGTGTATGTGTACAGAGCCGACATGCAAGAACTTAATGGCCTGAATATTAAAGTGCATGCCTCCTCTAGATTTTTAAGATCTGACAAAAAACAAACAAACAAAAACCAAAACAACCACCTCCCACATTATCTTATCTATACACAGATCTATTGATAGATGACAGAAGTCTTACTGACTCAAGGTGACTTAAGCACATCATCTATCAAAACATTTGCCGATCACTAAGGAACATAGGAATTAACCATAGAAATCCAGGCTTAAAAATCAAAAGAGCTGTGTATGGTGGCATATGCCTGTAGTCCCAGCTACTCAAGGGACTGAGGCAGAAAGATTGCTTGAACCTAGGAGTTCCTGAGTTGTAGTGTACTATGCTGGTGAATGTCTGCACTAAGTTTAGCATCAATATGGTGACCTCCCAGGAGTGGGGGAGCTACCAGGTTTCCTAAAGAATGATGAACTGGACAGGATTTGCTGATCAGCATTGGGATCATGCCTATGAATAGCCACTGCACTCCACTCCAGTCTGGGCAACATAGCACGACTCCATCTCTTTTTTATTAAAAAGTAAAAATAAAAATAAGCACCTGAAAAAGAATCAACAGAGACATCAGCCTCCACACACTGCAGGGAAGAGAGACTTCACAGATACAGTCCAGCCAAGTTACTAAACAAATAAACTAACAAATATAGCAAAATAAAACAGCTATAACAACAAAAAAAGAACCTATGATAATCTTCAGGGGGAAATATCAAAATCCAGAATTGATATATTATCTAAAATGTCCAGTTTTAACAAAAATGAGGATGTATATAAAGAAATAATAAAATATGACTCATACTCAAGAAAACAAAAAGCTAATAGAAACTGTCTCTGAATGTCCTCAAATATTGGATTTAGAAAACAAAAATTTACAAGCAGTGATTGTGAATATATTCAATTAAAAACAAAAAAAAAGAAGTAAAGAAAATAATGACAACAATGAGCAATGATAACAAGAAAAATTGAGGATTTAACTGGACAGATAAAAATCTTGTAAAAAGAAACCAAAATGGAAAATCTTGAGTTGGAAAGTACAGTAACTGTAATGAAGAATTCACTAGACTAGCTCAACAGCAGATTTAAGAAGGCAGAATAAATTTTAAAATGTGAAGACAAGCCAGTATAAATTTTTCAACCTAAAGAACAGAGAGAAAAATGTTTGAAGAAAAATGTTCAGATCCTAAGAGACCTCTGGGACAACATCAAGTGTTATAACGTGTGTTTAATAGAAGTCCTATAAGAGAGAAAACAAAAGAGGGGCAAATTTTTTTTGAAGAAATAATGGTCTAAAACTTACCAAGTTTGGTGAAAAAAAATCAATTTACACATCCAAGTGCCTTAGAAAATCTCAACTAGAATAAATACAAAGAGATCTACATCTAGATATATCATCATCATACTGTTAAATGCCACAAAGATCTTAAAGTAGCAGAAAAAGTAGCTTATCATGTACAGGGAACATTGAAATGATTAATGGCTGACTTCTTATTTGAAACACTAAAGACAAAAAGACAATGAAATACATATTCCAACATGTTGAAAGATAAGAAAAATGTCAACAAGATTTTGATGTCCAGCAAAACTAACCTTTAAAAATAAAGACAAAACAAATAATTCCCAGAAAAACAAAGACAGAGAATTTGTTGCCAGCAGATCTGCTTTACAATGAATACTAAAGGAAATCTTTCAGGCTGAAATGAACAATACCACGGGAGAAATGAGGAGTACCAGAAATGATAAATGTATGGGTTGATAAAAAAGGCTTAACCTTTTTCTTTTTCTTCTTTTAACATCTTTAAAAGACATAAAATTATGTAAATCCACAATTATAACACTGTACTGTTGGGTTGATAACATATATTGTTGTATATAGGACAATAACAACACAAAACATGGAGAATAGAATAGAATTATATTGGAACAAAATTTCTATATTTTAGTAAAATTAGGTTAGTATTAAGTATACTGTGATAAACTAAGATGCATGTTGTAATTTCTAGAGCAATCACTAGGAAAATAACTCCAAAATAAACAACAAAAGAAAAGTCCAGACCCAGATGCCTTCATTGGGGAAGTCTACCAAATACCTGAAGAATAAATTATGCCAATTCTTGACATACTGTTTTAGAAATAAAAGAATGAATATTTCCCAACTCATTCTATGAGGCCACTCACTATTCCCCGATCTTAAATCTGGAAAGATAGGTGTGACAAGGAAAGAAAACCCTTGATTGATATCCCTCAAAAAAGATGGGTACAAAAATCTTTAACAAAGTATTACTAACCAAATTTAGCAATGTATGAAAAGGATGATACATTATAACCAAGTGGAATTTGTTCAGGGTTGCAAGATTGGTTTAATATCCCAAAATCAATGATGTAAGCCATCATGTTAATAGGGTAAAGTACCTAAGCCATATGATTATCTCAATAAAAACAGAGAAGGGAGTTGATAAAATCTAATATCCACTCATGATCAAATTTGTCTAGGTACTGGGAATAGAAGGGAATTTCCTTAACCTGATAAAGAGAATCTATGAAAAACCTACACCTAACAAACAACATCCTTAATGATGAAAGACCAAAAGCTTTTCTCCAAGATTAGGAAAAGGGGAAAATATTTGTGTTCATTACTTGTATTCACTGAACCTAGGCGACACGAAGGAAGGAAGGAAGGAAGAAGGGAAGAAGGAAAGGAGGGAAGGAGTGAGGGACGGAAGGAGGGAGGGAGGGAAAGAGGGAGGGAGGGAGGAAGAAGATGAATTTACCAAGGTCAGATACAAAATCAATATTTAAAAATTAGCTGTATTTCTGTGTTCTAACAACAATTTCCAAAATAGAATTAAGAAAGCAATTCCACTGACAACATCATCAAAAAGAAGAAAATACTTAGAAAAAAATTTAACAAAACAAGTGTAAGCTGTGTACACTAAAAATTGCAGATTGCTGAAATTAAAGATAATATAAATAAAAAGAAAGACATTACATTTCTGGAATTGAAAATATCAATAGTTTCAAGATGACATTTCTCCCCAAATTGGTCAATAAGCTTAATGTAATTGCTATCAAAATCCCAGGAGGCTTTTTTTATTTTGTAACCTAAAATTTATATGCACAAGACCTGGAGTAGACACAATATTTTTTCAAAGGACAAATTTGGAGAACTTAAAACTACCTGATTTCAAAACTTACTGTAAAGCCAGAGTAATGAAGACAGTGTGATATTAAAGAAAGGAGAGGCTTATATATCAATGGAACAAAATTGAGAGTCCAGAAATAAATTTTTAATTTATAATCAACTGATTTTTGACAAAGATGACTGGACAATTCAGTGAGGTAAAAGATAGTCTTTTTTAGGAAACTGTGCTGTAATAATTGGATATTCAGATATACAAAAAAATGAACTTAGACTCTGACCTCATACTGTACATAAAAATTAACTCAAAATGTAAGAGCCAAAACTATACAGTTTCTACCCAAAAAAATGAAAATGGCAGAACACCTTTGTAACTTTGGGTAGAGAAAATCATTTTTAGGTATGGCACTAAAATCACAATCAACAAAACACATTGATAAATTGTGCTTCATCAGAATTCAAAACTTTTATGTTTTAAAAGACACCATTAAGAAAATGAAAAGTCAAGCCACAAGACTGGTAGAAAAATTTGTGAATCATACATTGCATAAAGAAATTGTATCTATAATATATAAACAACTCTTACAAATCAATAATAAGACTGAAAGCTGAATTTAAAAATAAGATTTAGGCCAGGTGCCATGGCTCACACCTGTAATCCCAATACTTTGAGAGGCCAATGCAGGAGGATTGCTTCATGTGAGGAGTTCAAGATCAGTCTGGTCAATATAGAGGGACCTCTACAAATTTTTTTTTTAAAAAAATAAGATTTATAAAACTTACCTCAAGGGGATTTAGTGAGAATTAAACAAGATAATGCATTAAAGCTCACATTGGCACAATGTTTGCTATGTAGGAAATAATCAATAAACAGTAACAATAGGTATACTAAGGTATACTTATTATTTTGTAAATAAACAAACTGAGCTGCAAAGAAGGTAAAGAATTGTCCAAAGACATGCAGAGTAAGCAGCAGCATGGATCCAACTGTAACTTTCAGTATCAAAGAAAAAAATTTCACAGGTGATTTTCATACTGGATGAAGCAAAGACATTCCCCTCTGCCATCCCATCCTTCAAGGTAATGAAGGCTAGGACCTCTTCCTGGTCTCTGTCCCATCAGATTTTGCTGGTAGGGAAGGTTAAGGGCAAAGGAAAAGGGAGAAGCAGGCTGCCTTTTTTAATGGTTATTATACTTTAAGTTCTGGGGTACATGTGTAGAACTTGCAGGATTGTTGCATAGGTATGTACATGCTATGGTGGCTTACTGCCTCATCTCCCCATCACCTACATCAGGCATTTCTCCCAATGTTATCCCTCCCCCACCTCCCCACCCCAGCTTTTCCCCCCCAAGCCCCCCCCCCCCCCACAAATCCCAGGGGGGGGTTTACACAATGCACACCAGTGCGCACGTGGTTCTGAAAACCACACCGGGGGTTGTTTTTTGGGGGGGGGGGGCTGGGGGGGCCAAACCGGGGTTGGGGAGGTTGGGGAGGTATAACATTGGGAGAAATGCCTGATG
>CAUYQU010100551.1:0-14551 GCA_963574635.1 Cheracebus regulus
TCCCATCATTGTAATTTTATCCATCTGTCGTCTCTGTTATTGCCAACTTTCAATTTAGGTCTCTGAGTGGACTGCCAACTTGTTGATTCCCAACGCTGAAATCTGAGCAACCCACTGCGCCGGCTAAAACCGTGGCATTAAAATTCGTGGTGCTTTTCTGCTCGAGGAATCTCCGATCTGGCTTCCGTAGTCGCCTTCCCAGAGAGCCAAACGTCGATCAAAAGGGAAGCTAGTCCCGTTTACTGTGCACTGAGAACCACCGGGAAGCGCTGGCAAAACCGCCACACCGGCCACAAGAGTCACACTGGCGACTCATGGGGCTCCTCCGCTGGGAATACTAGTCCGTAAGCAACAAAAATTTTTCTGAAAATGTGGCATCCTCTTGTTCTGTGTGCTTTCTGTGGGAGCTACAATCCTGAGCTGCTAGTAGTCAGCCATCTGGGATCTCTCTCCCAATCTGGTGGTTCTTTTATCGTGAATGATCTTAATGGCACCTACAATGGTGAATTCTTTTGAGAAGGTTTTCAATTTCCTTTTTCTAGATCCATTAAATAAATCACCATCTATGGAAGCTAAATTCTTATGAAATAAATTTATTAAATAAGAAGGCTTGGAAATTGAAATTACTCTTTAATCCAAAATAAATGTTGTGTTAGTAAGCATGAAATAACATTAGTTTCAAATTATTTTTTTAAATTTATGTCTTAATTTCGTTGTTTACCCTAAGTCATTCAGGAGAAGCACATTTAATTTCTATGTAATTGTATGGTTATGAGACATCTTCTTAGTATTGATTTATTTTTACTGCTCTGTGATCCTACAGTGTGGTATGAGTTTGGTTCTTTTGAATTTACTGAGAATTGCCTTATGGCCAAGCATGTTGTTGATTTTAGAGTATGTGCCATGTATAGATGAGAATATCAAATTGTGGTTGATGGGTGGAGTGTTCTGTAGATGTCTGTTAGGATTCCTTGGTCAAGTGTTGAGTTTAGGTTCCAGATTTTCTTCTTTCTCTTCCTAAGTGATCTGTTGAATAATGTTCATGGTTCAGGTTCCGGTTTCCCATATTATTGGGTGGTTATCTAAGGCTCTTCACAGGTTTCTAAGAATTTGTTTTATGAATCTAGGTGCTCCTGTGTTGGGTACATATATATTTAGGATAGTTATTATTGAATGAAACCTGTTAATATTAGCTAATGTTCTTTGTCTTTTCTGATCGTTGTTGTTATAAAATTTGTTGTGTATGAAATGAGAAGAGCAGCATCTGCTTTTCTTTTTTTCTACTTGCTTGATAGAGAAAATCACTCTTTCCCTGTAAAAATAGTGCATGTTTATTACAGGACCTTTATAACATGCCGGAGGAAAAATCGACAAACTGCATTTTATCACCAACTACAAATAACTACAAATTCCATACATATTTTTTTCTGTGTAGATAGAGTATTAAATTAAAATTTATTTGAATTTCCCTTGAGTTAAACATCCTCCATTACATCAAACCTGGGCTATTACAATGTCCATGAAAGTGGTTTTCAGCTTTCTGCAGTTCCCACACAGGCATAATAGTAATATTTTTCAAAAGGAATTGGGTATTTTTATGCTATATAAAATATATCTGAGGTTTCTCATCACTATTATCATGAACTTCAAAACACTTCCTTGGCCCGTAAGGCTCTATAATTCTGGCCCTCCCTATCTCTTTGATTTTTCCCTTTTCATCTCCTACTGTACCCTAGAATCACTAAACTCTTTTTGTCTCTTTTTTAAATTTATTTTTATGGATGCATAATACATGTACATAGTTTTTGGGTACATGTAATAATTTTAATAATGTAATATATTTGTACAATTTGAAAGATAATATTAGTGAAAGATCATCACCTTAAACATTTATCTTTATCCTAGAAACATCAAAATTATTCGTCTTTGGCTATTTTGAAATGTGCAATAGATAGCTAGTCACTCAATTTATCTAAAAATAGGTCTTATTTCTTCTGCCAAACCATATATTTGTACCTTTAATCAACTTCTATTCAATGTTCTCCCTCCCCACTACCCTTTCTGGCTTCTGGTAACCACCCATCTACTGTCTGTCTTCATGTGATCCACCTTTTTAGCTCACACCTGTGAGTGAAAACACATCATGTTTGTCTTTCTGTGCTTAATGACCTTCGTACATTTCATTTTCTGTGTATCTTAGGGTCTTTGCAGTTTGTGTTTCCTAAGCCTCCCATGCTATTGCTCTGCATATTTACCTGTCTCCTTAAGTCTCAGCATAAATATTTCCCCAAAACCGCCCTTTTTTTAGCCACCTTATCAAAAGAATTGTGTCTAAAATAACACTTTATTGCAATCCTCTATTTTATGTTAAAATAAGTATAGCTATTTGAAAATATTTTTTTCAATAATGTATTCATTTTGTTTTTATCTTTTCCTGCTCCAATACCATCTAAACTTTATAAAAGGAGAGACAGCTGTTGCTCTTACTACTGTATCTACAGTACCAGCAGAGTTTCTGGCATAATTATTTTAATCTTATATCTGGAGAAGATAAAAATACCCAAATAGAGGAAAAGAGCTATAATCCAATCATATAATTGGGTGAATGTTGCCTAAAGATGTGTGATTACATAAATCAGTAGATAAAAGCACAGTGTTAAAATTGTTTTGACCCTTGTTGAGATTTAATTTCTCTAGTATTGTTTAATTGGTTGCCCTTTAAAAAACTGTTAATTGATGTTCTACTTATATTTTACTACAATTGTCAGTGTATTACCTGTAACTTAACTCGAATCCTCTGTGAACTAAACAGCGAAAAAAAATTAAGGAGAGGACTGGAAAGAATGGAAACTATATAACTATCAATAAATGGCTTTCTTAGTCATCCACTATTCTTGTCCTTAGAAAAAAGAAACATATTTTTTTGTGATTAAAGATATCAGTTTAAAATACACTGTTATAACTTTAAGATGTTTTATGCAATTGCAATTGCAACCAAAAAGAAAATTGTATATAGAATATATACAAAGTGAAGTGATAAAGGAATCAAAACATCACTACAAAAAACATCAACAAAATATAAAAGAAAGCAATGATAGAGAAAAGGAAGAACAAAAAAGTGACAACACATACAGAAAACAATTAACAAAATGACAG
Organism: Cheracebus regulus; assembly: GCA_963574635.1. Classification (NCBI taxonomy): domain Eukaryota; kingdom Metazoa; phylum Chordata; class Mammalia; order Primates; family Pitheciidae; genus Cheracebus; species Cheracebus regulus. The sequence continues at coordinate 3,157 of CAUYQU010100551.1, forward strand.
TAGCCCTTGACTATCAGTAATTACTATAAATAAAAATTCAAATTTGTTTAAAAATCTTATTAAAAGACATTGCTGACATTGCTAAAACAAGCCAAAAATATGCATAAGTAGAAAGCGATTCTGTGTTTAGAAGAATTTATGTTGTTAAAATGTCTATACTACCTAGTTATCTACAGATGCAATTGCTATCAAAATCTCAATGGCAATTTTTTTAAGGAATAGAAAGTAGCACCAAAACTTACAGGAAATTTCAAGAGACCCTGCATAGCCAAAATAGTACTACAAAATATTAACAAATTTGGAGTTCTTGCATTTCCTAATTTCAAAACATACTATATGCAATGGAACGCAAGACAGTGTTGCACTGGCATATAGGCTAATATATATATATATGGAACAAAAATAGAGCACCTAGAAATAAACCCTTATCTATATAGCCAAAGGATCTTTGACAAATGACCAAGACTACATAATGGGGAACTGTCAATTCGTTTGTGAAAAGAATGGTTTTGAGAAAATTGGATCTCCATATGAAAACGAATACATTTAGGCCCTTACTTAATACCATACACAAAAAATTTACTGAAAATGAATTAAAAACCTAAACTTAAGACCAAAAACTATTGAACTCCTAGGAGAAAACACAGGGGAAACATCAGATCATTGGATTTGGCAATGATTTCTTGGGTAAGGTACCAAGCACAGTCAGCCAAAACAAAAATAGGCAAATAGTGCTAAATCAAACTTAAAAACTCTATCACATGAAATAGTAAATAAGGTCAAAAGGCAATCTATGGAATGGGAGAAAATATTTGCAAATTCTATGTATAATAAAGGATCAATATTCAGAGTACATAAGTACCTCTACAACTCAACAGCAACAACAACAGTAAAATAACACAGTTATAAAATCAGCAAAAGACTTCAATAAATAGTTGCCCAAAGAAGATATACAAATAACCAACAAGCATATGAAAAAATGTTCAACATCACTTGTCATAAAGTAAAACCAAATCAAAACCACAATGAGATATTACCTCAGCTCCATTAGGATGGCCACTATCAAAACAACAGAAAACAAAAAGTATTGGCGTGGAGATTGTAATATTTTCTAAAAAAAAATTAGAAAATAGGTTCCTTAAAAAATTAAATATAGAATTACCACATAACAGTCCCACTTCTTAGTATATACACAAATTAAAAGCATGATCTAGAAAAAATATTTTCATACTCATGTTTGCTGCAACATTATTCACAACAAATAAGAGGTATAAGCAACCCAAATGTTGATCATCAAATAAGTGGATAAAGAAAATGTATTATGTACATGTGATAGAGTATTACAGAACCTTAAAGAAGGAAACCTATCACCTACTACAAGGTGAATGAACCTCAAGGACATTATGCTAAGTGAAATAACCCATTTACAAAAGAACACGTAAGGTAATAACTGATAGAGCAGCTATTACTACTACCCTTTTGTTAATTTATTCAATATGTTTTGTAGGTTTATTTGTTCTTTCTTTCCTCTTGTTGCCTCCCTTTATATTGTGTTGACTTTCATAGTGACGTATTTTGATTCTCTTCTCATTGATCTTTGTGTTTATTCTATATTTTCTTGTGGTCACCATTGCAATTGAATAAAATATCTTAAAGTCGTAACAGTATATTTTAAACTGATACCTTCTATCACAAAAAGATAAATTTTTTTTTTGAAAGGATGATCATGAATGAGAAAGTCATTTATTGATAATAGCTTCCATTACTTCTGGGTTGTCAATTGTGTCCTTAATCTTTTATTCTTCTACTTTCATTCACAAAGGATTTCAGATGGCTTACATGTAATTCATGGAATATTACAGAAAAAGATAAATATAATGTCAATTAACTCACCATTGTGCATTTATCTACTGATTTACACAGACACATTTTCAGGCAACACTCACACAATCATGTGATTGGATTATAGCTCTTTTCCTCTACTTGGTCATTTTCATCTTCCTCAGGTTATAAGCTATGTTTTAGGCCTGGAGCTTGTATCCATGGGGGTCAGCCTAAAACCAGGCTCACAGGAGCTGGCCTGGCACCCGGGTCCCCTCGCATGGGCCTGAACCATTGTTCTGCTGGAGCATTTGTAGACCTGGGTCCTCTGGAGCTCGGGCTATGGGGATAGGCCTAGGGCCTAGGGCCCTCCAGGTGCTGGGGGCGGCATAAAGCCTGGGTCCACAATCTGGATCCTAGGATCTCAAGGGCTGGCTTAAAGTCTTGGAGACCAACCTGATTTATCTGGGGTCTGCTAGAGCCTGGACACTTTTGAAGAAGTATAATTTATCTATTTTCCTTTTGTTGCCCAGACTTTTGGTTTCACATATAAAAGGTCATGAAGTTATCCCTATGATTTATCTAGGACTTTAATAGTTTTAGATAGTATATCTAAGTGATTAATCCACATTGTGTAACTTTTATATATGGTATGATGTAGTCCAACTTCATTCTTTTATGTGTTGGATATCCAGATGACACAATACTGTTTTCAGAAAAGACCGTTCTATCTCTTAATGAATAGTCTTGGTACCTTTGCCAAATATCAAGTGGCCATAAATATATAATTTTTTGTGCATTTTAGAAAATAGTGAGGTTCCTTAAAAAATTAAATATAGAACTACTATATAATTTAACAGTCCCACTTCTTAGTATATACACAAATTGAAAGCATGATCTAGAAAAAATATTTTCACACTCATGTTTGCTCCAACATTATTCACAAGAATTAAGAGGTACAAGCAACCCAAATGTTGATCATCAAATAAGTGGATGAAGAAAATGTGTTATTAACTGTTTCAATTTACGAAGACAGAATGTGTTTATGTATTCTTTCAGAATGTGTTTTGTAGTCTTCAGCATATACATATTTATTTTCTATGTTAATATTTATTTCTAGGTATTTTATTCTTTTGGGTACTACTTTGAATAGAATTTTTTCTCTTGATTTCATCCCTTGGAATGTTCATAGCTTATTATGGAATCACAATTGATTTTTATGTATTGGCTTTGTACCTTCCAAGTTTTCTAAATCAATTTATTAGTTTTAGTAGTTTCTGAATTTATTTGCATGTATTGTATATATGTGTATATTTTTTAGCATTCTCCACATTTAGTGTGTTGTCATCTGCAAGTAGAGGTAGCTCTTTCCTTCCAGTTGGATTGCCTTTTAATTCCTTTTCTTGCCTAAGTGCTCTGGCTAGAATATCCCTGTACAATGTCAAACACAGAAGTGGTGAAAATCGGCATCCTTGTCTTGTTTCCCATTTTAGTATTAAAAACTTCTGATCTTCTCCCACTGACTATGATGTTCGCTGTTGACTTTCTATATGTAGCCTCTGTTTTGTAGAATTTCTTTTTAATTTTTGTATATTATTTTTTATCATGAATTGAGGTTGGATTTTGTTGTGCTTTTTCTAGATCAAAGGCAATAATCCTGTAACCATTTTATCTTTTTCTATTAATGTAGTGTATTAAATTGATTATCATATACTGACCTACCCTTGCATTCCTGGGATAAATCACATTTGGTCATCATGTATAATTCTTTTAATATGCTCTAATTTGCTATCATGTGTGATGGTGTGATGGAATTTGCATGCACACACACCCATGTCTCCATATTTCCATGAGAGATATTAGTCTTCAATTTTTCTTGCTTGTGATGTTTTTTATTCCTCCCTCCCATCCCCTGGCTTTACTAGCAGGCTAACTCTGGCCTCATAGGAAGTATTCCCTTCTCTTCTATTTTTTGAAAATTTTTGAGAATTGGTTTTAACAAATATTTGGTAGAATTTTACCAACAAAGCCATCAATCCCATAAATTTTGTTGTTGTGAGTTTTTAAATACTGGTTCAATCTGCTGACTGTAGTTCTGTTCAGATTTTCTGTATTTTCTTGAATCAGTTTTGTAATTTGTGTGTTTCTACATATTTGTTTCATTCATCTAAATAATCTAATTTGTAGGCCTGCAGTTGATCACAGCATCCCATTATAATCCTTTTGTATCTGTAAGGTCAGCAGTCATGTACCCACAATTCAGCTGCGATCTTATTTTAGGTAAAGGTTTGCCATTTTATTGATCCTTTTAAAGAAACAACTTTTGTTTTCATTGATTCTGTCGTTGTTTCTCATCTTTATTTCATTTGTCTCTACTCTGATCTATTATTTCCTTCCTTCAGCTACCTCTGGGTCTAGTTTATGCTTCTCATTCTTTATTAATGTATATATGCCCTTACAGCTATATATGCCCTCTCAGCACCTGTTTTACTGCACCTAATAATTTTGGTATACTCTGCTCTTGTTTGTATGGGCTCTATGTATTTTTTAAATTTCCTTTGTGATTTCTACTTCAACACATGTTTAAAAGTGTGTTTTGAAATTTCTCTGCATTTGTGAATTTTCCAAGTTTTCCTTCTTACTAAGTTTTAGCTTTATTCCATTCTAGTCAGATAATATATTTTGTAAAATTCTCATATTTTAAAATTAGAGACATGTTTAGTGGCCAAATATATGAGCTATTCCAGAAAACATCTCATGTGCCTTAAGAAGAATGAAAATTATGCTTTTGTTAATAGGTTATTCAGTATATATCTGTTAGGTCTTGCTGATACATTATGTTGCTCAAGTTCTCAATTTTCTATTGATCTGTTTAGATGGTCTTTCCACTTTATCATTTTTTCCATTAAACATACTTATGTGTTCATTTTCTTTTTTCTTTTTCTCTTATTTTTGCATTGTACCATTTTTAGTCATTTCTCATCTCTTTTGTCTTCGTTCTTTAGCTATTTTCTTGGTGGTTACCATGTGGACTACAATCAACATCCAAATTTGTAACAATCTAGTTTGAACTGATACCCATTTATCATCTCTAGCATATTAAAACTTTGCTCCTATTTAGCATTACCCAGTCTTTACTATTTCATAAATTTTATCTTCATACACTATTTGCCAATTAATGTAGATTTATATTTTTGTGCATTTATTTTTTATATCATGCAGAAAATAACAGGAGTCACAAAAAATATAATCCTGGCACTTATATTTATTGCTACACTTATCTTTCTAGCATTCTTTCCCTTTCCATATGTCTTTACATACTGTAGTGCTTGAATTCATCTTAAAGGATTCACTTAACCATTTTTGTAGAGAAGGTCTACCAGAAAATCATTTCTTCAACTTTTATGTATTTGGGATGTACCTGAAGTGTGGTTTTATTGATCATAGAATTTTTGGTTGACTGTTGACTTTATTGTTTTCCTTTTAAGACTTTAAATATGTTGTTCTAAAGTTACTGATTAGAAATTAACTGTTAATCCTATTGAAGATCTCTTGTATGTAAAACTTGCTACTCGCTTGTTTCCATGATTTTAGCTTTTTAAAAAATTTATTATGGTTTATGTCTATGATCTTTTTTGGAGTATCTATTAATTTATTTTTGAGAAGTCTCGCTCTGTCACCCAAGCTGGAATGCAGTGGTACAATCTTGGCTCGCTGCAGCCTCCCCGTCCTGGGTTCAAGCAATGCTCCTGCCTCAGCCTCCTGAGTAGCTGGGACTACAGGCGCATGCCACCATGCATGGCTAATTTTTGTATTTTTAGTAGAGATGAGGTTTCACTCTGTTGGCCAGTCTGGTTTGCAACTCCTGACCTCGTGATCTGCCTTCCTCGGCCTCCCAAAGTGCTGGGATTACAGGCGTAAACCACCGTGCCCGGCCTATTTGAGTAATTTTTAAGCTCCTGAATGTATAGCTCATACCCTCCATCAAACTTGGAAAGTTTTCAGTCACTATTTCTTCAAAATTTTTTGGTCCATTATCTCTCTTTTCTTCATTTTAGACTCCCATAATGTGCTCAATGTTGTCCCAGAGCGTTTACGTTCTCTTCATTTTTATTTTTTTTCTATCTGTCCTTCTGACTTGATAATTCTAATTCCTATTGTACTATTTCCAAATTTGCTATTCTTTCTTCTGCCTTTGGAAAGCTGCTGTTGAATTCTTTTATAACTTTTTTTTTTAATTTAAACTATTTTATATTTTGGCACTAGACTTTAGTATTTCTTTATTACTATTTTCCTTCTTTAGACATTATTTTCCCACTTTTCTTTAGTTCTTTGGCCATGACTTCCTTTAGCCTTTTAAGCATTTTTAAGATAGTTAATTTAAAGGTTTATCTACTAATTCCAATGTCTGTGCTTCCTCACAACCAGCTAATGTCCTTTTTTTTCCCATGTGAATGGAACATACTTTCCTTTTTCTTTTTATGCCTTGTGATTTCTAAAAAACACAACTGTGCAGTTTTTATATTTAAATGTAGTAACTCTAGAAATTAGATTATCCTCATAGTAAAACTGTGCATAAATGTGGTAACTCTGGAAATTAGATTCTCCTGTTCCCTGGATTCGCTGGTGTTAATTTTAGGGCTATACTTGTCTAGTTGGTGGATTTTCCAAACTATTTTTTCAAAGATTGTATTCATTATGATGTATGGTTACTGAACTCTACGTTCCATTATCTTGGCAGTAAGCAAGTGTCCTGATAGAGATTTTTTAATACATTTGGAGTTTAAAAAAACAGAAAATCCTACTCTACTAATTTGTACAGGTTAGCTCTGAGCTGTGTTACTTCAGTACTAAGCCAGACTACCCAGAACTGTGCCTTAACCTTAATATTTTGCTTTTGTAGAGCTCACAGTTATCCCAAAGGTGCATGCCTAGGATTCACCCAGGTCTATTCAGAGCCTGCTTTTAGTCCTGGTCATGCATATTGTACACCCTGTTAACAGAATGAAGCTTCTATGTTTTTATTTCTTCAAGGAATTTCCTCCTGAGATTTGTCTTTCCCAGGCTTTAGAGTTCTCTGATGCTTGCCCCATCTACTGTCTCCTGCTTCAGGCAGATACAGTGTATGTCTTTAAATATTTTGAAAGATGCAGTCACTATGTAGAAAATCACTCCAGCTTTATTGTTGGAGAGAGAGAAATAAATGTCAGCCTCTACACTGCTTGTTTAGAGAACAACCCAATAGGTCAAAACACACAACTACAATATTTTTAAAACACAGTTTCCATCAGCACTAATACCAGGAAAGTTCACCAGGAATGTGGTTTGCCATTCCCATGGATGTCATCCCTGCCATGTTGGGGAATGAGATGGTTATCAGAGTGAGCATACCTAATGCTTTTTAATCAAATTTCAGCTACCTTTTCCTTCATTAAGTCGTCCTCTGGTTATAAATTCTGAATTATATTAGGTTCTAGGGTTCCTAAAACAGAGCTGATTCTGTCAGTGTTTGCCAGGTGATGATAGTTTCAATGAGTGGACCTCGAATTCAAGCACCTTACTCTGCCATTCCTAAGACATCACTGTGTGTCTGATTATGTCAAGGTCTAAGGCCTGCTGCTTATCTCTCTTTCTTTGATGCATGAGACTCTGCATGTGGGAAAGAGATTATACATAACTTTGTATAATTTATCATCAAAACTAGATAAAGCAATTTGATATAATGGCTAATTCACAGATCAGCAGTAGCATTTCCATATAATAAGAAAAATTAAAATATGACTTAGGAATACTAGTCACACTCATGGCCAGAGCAATTTCTTTGCATTATTCTAGTTAAGTTTCATTTGTCAGATGTAGAGTTGCCCGGAAATAGGTTTTTGGTAACTGGTATAATTACTTAATATATCATTATTATACTTTAATTTCTATTTTATAGAAATCTTGATATCCATTATGTATTAGGTTTTTGAGAGTCACAAAATGGTTAAAAAGAAGTATATATACTACCATATGTGGAAATAACTTCCAAAATATATATATAATAAATAATAAATATACATATATATTTATGTATTTAATAAGGCACCTGGGTTCTAGATCTATTTTAGCCATGATTTTTCTTTTTCTATATTTTAAGTTTTCTATCATGTAGCATATTGCTTCTCAAAGAGAGATTAAAATAAAAAATAAATGGAAAGAAGGCATAAATAGACGATCTTTTATAAGGCAAATTACAAGCAAATAGCAAGGTCAATTTTATCCTTCTACTATAGTAATATAAATGATTTGCACCAAATAGACCTATATAGGATTACATATCGACTTCACCATAGATATAGAAAACAGGCTCCAGAAAATGAAAATTGTTATGTATATCTACCCTGAAAATTTTGAGGCAATGTGTATTCACCAAGTTAGAGAGTACTGGCAACTTTCATCTCTCCACTAGAAATGTCTGACTCTTGTCCAAGTGTGAATAGTTAACCTATATAATATAAGAATTTTTTAAAAAGTAACTGTGGCATAAATACAAAATATTTGTATACCATATACATTTTAACAAATAATATCTGTGCCATAGCTTGAAGGAAACAATAAAATTTATATTTACTTTCAAAATAAGAATATTTAAAGGATGTTATAAATTAACTTATAAGTCTTAAAACTTGAGAAAAATTACATCTTAATTTTTATAGCCTCTAAACAAAACTTAGTATTTTTTTTATTGTGCTTTAGGTTCTGGGGTACATGTGCAGATGATGCAGGATTGTTGCATGGGTACATACACGGCAAGATATGTTGCCATGTTGCTGCCTTCCTACCCCCATCACCTATATCTAGTATTTCTCCCCATGTTATCCCTCCCCCTCCACAGTCCCTCCCCTAATCCCTGCCAACTGACTGTGACTGTGGTGTGTGATGCTACCCTCCCTGTGTCCACATGTTCTAATTGTTCAACACCCATCTATGAGTGATGCCATTCGGTGTTTGATTTTCTGTTCTTGTGTCAGTTTGCTGAGAATGATAGTTTCCAGATTCATCCATGTCCCTATGAAAGACACGGACTCATCGTTTTTTATGGCTGTGTAGTATTCCATGGTGTATATGTGCCACATTTTCTTTATCCAGTCTATTGCTGATGGACATTGGGGTTGGTTCCAGGTCTTTGCTATTGTAAACAGTGCCACAATGAACATACGTGTGCATATGTCTTTATAATAGAACAATTTATAATTCTTTGGGTATATACCCAGTAATGTAATTGCTGGATCAATTGGTATTTCTATTTCTAGGTCCTTGAGGAATTGCCACACTGTCTTCCACAATGGTTGAACTAATTTGCACTCCCTACAGTGTAAAAGTGTTCCTATTTCTCCACATCCTCTCCAGCATCTGTTGTCTCCAGATTTTTTAATGATCACCATTCTAACTGGTGTGAGATGGTATCTGAATGTGGTTTTGATTTGCATTTCTCTAATAATCAGTGATGATGAGCATTTTTTCATGTGTTTGTTGGCCTCATAGAAATCTTCTTTTGTAAAGTGTCTGTTCATATCCTTCACCCAATTTTGAAGGGGTTTGTTCTTTTCTTGTAAATGTATTTTCGTTCTTTGTAGATTCTGGATATTAGCCCTTTGTCAGATGGGTATATTGCAAAAATTTTTTCCCATTCTGTTGGTTGCCAGTTCACTCTAATGATGGTTTCCTTTGCTGTGCAGAAGTTCTGGAGTTTAATTAGATCCCATTTGTCTATTTTGGCTTTTGTTGCCGTTGCTTTTGATGTTTTAGCCATGAAATCCTTGCCTATGCTTTCTAGGGTTTTTATGGTGTTAGGTCTTATGCTTAAGTCTTTAATCCATCTGGAGTTAATTTTAGTGTAAGGTGTCAGGAAGGGGTCCAGGTTCTGCTTTCTGCACACTGCTAGCCAGGTTTCCCAACACCATATACTAAACATGGAATCCTTTCTCCATAGCTTTTCTCAGGTTTGTCAAAGATCAGATGATTGTAGATTTGTGGTGTTGCTTCTGAGACCTCTGTTCTGTTCCATTGGTCTATGTCTCTGTTTTGGTACCAGTACCATGCTGTATTGATTGCTGTGGCATTGTAGTACAGTTTGAGTCAGGCATCGTGATGCCTCCAGCTTTGTTCTTTTTGCTTAGGATTGTTTTGGGTATGCAGGCTCTCTTTTGGTTCCATATGAAGTTTAAGGTGGTTTTTTCCAGTTCTGTGAAGAAGGTCATTGGAAGCTTGATGGGGTTAGTGTTGAATCTATAAATTACTTTGGGCAGTATGGCCATTTTCACAATGTTGATTCTTCCCAACCACAAGCATGGAACGTTTATCCATCTATTTGTGTCCTGTCTTATTTCACTGAGCAGTGGTTTGTAGTTCTCCTCGAAGAGGTCCTTTACATCCTTTGTTAGTTGTATTCCTAGGTATTTTATTCTCTTTGTAGCAGTTGTGAATGGGAGTTTACTTTTGATTTGGCTCTCTGTCAGTTACTGGTGTATAGAAATGCTTGTGATTTCTGCACATTGATTTTGTATCCTGAGACTGCTGAATTTGCTTATCTGTTTCAGGAGATTTTGGGCTGACACGACGGGGTCTTCTGAATATACAATCATGTCATCTGCACATAGAGAAAATTTGGCTTCCTCTTTTCCTAATTGAATATGCTTTATTTCTTTTTCTTGCTGATTGCTCTGGCTAGGACTTCCAATACTATATTGAATAGGAGTGGTGAGAGAGGGCATCCTTGTCTTGTGCCAGATTTCAAAGGGAATGCTTCCAGTTTTTGCCCGTTCAGTATGATATTGGCTGTGGGTTTGTCATAAATAGCTCTTATTATTTTGAGATATGATCCATCGATACCTAGTCTATTGAAAGTTTTTAGCATAAAGGGCTGTTGAATTTTGTCGAAGGCCTTCTCTGCATCTATTGAGATAATCATGTGGTTTTTGTCTTTGGTTCTGTTTATGTGGTGGATTATGTTTATAGACTTGCGTATGTTGAACCAGCCTTGCATCCCCAGGATGAAGCCTACTCCATCATGATGAATAAGCTTTTTGATTTGCTGTTGCATTCTCTTTGCCAGTATTTTATTGAAGATATTTGTATCAATGTTCATCATGGATATTCGCCTGAAGTTTTCTTTTTTAGTTGTGTTTCTGCCTGGTTTTGGTATTAGGATGATGTTGGTCTCAAAATGAGTTGGGGAGGATTCCCTCTTTTTGTATTGTTTGGAAGAGTTTCAGAAGGAATGGTACCAGCTCCTCTTTGTATGTCCGGTAGAATTCAGCTGTAAACCCATCTGGACCTGGGCCTTTTTTAGTATGTAGGCTATTAATTGCTACCTCAACTTCAGCCCTTGTTTTGGTCTATTCAGGGTTTTGATTTCTTCCTGGTTTAATCTTGGGAGAGGGCAAGTGTCCAGGAATTTATCCATTTCTTCCAGATTTACTGGTTTGTGTGTATAGAGTTGTTTGTAGTAATATCTGATGGTAGTTTGTATTTCTGTGGAATCTGTGGTTATATCTCCTTTATCGTTTTTTATCGCATCTATTTGATTCTT
>CAUYQU010100554.1:0-19092 GCA_963574635.1 Cheracebus regulus
CTCCACCCGGTGTCACTACCAAGACTTGAAAAAAAAAAAAAAAAAAAAAAAAAAAAAAAAAAAGGGTCAGTTGGGCTGAAAAGTAAAGTAGAAGTTCTAACAATTTTTTCAGGACAGGGGTTTTGAACATTCATTCCTTAAGTCATTAATTACTGGAGTAATTAATGAGTAGTAGCACCTCAGAATGTTTAAAGAGGTGATTAAATACAGAAAAGCCCATCACAAGCTTAAGGTGGCCTCTATTCCTCATGTGCTTTTGCATATTAATTTCTGGGTGACTGCCCCCCAAATATTGGGTTTTCTTAGTGTACTCCTGGTTGTTACTGAAGACTGTAAGGGTACTGTGAACTGCAGTATTCTTCAGCAGAGATAGTTTGGGAAATAGTTGTCATCTTGGAGGGATGCTTTGGAAGGTATTCTCCATTTCAGCGTGTCTGGTCAAGGAGTCTGGAACATTTAACAAAATGCCATCCACTCAGTCAGAAATAAACTCACAGTCCTTTAACACTTGCCTGGTGCTCTTCTCCATGGTACTCATAACCATGCGTGCCCTTCCCCTGCTATTGCTGTGTTTACTTGGGACTTGGTTTGTTGTATTGCGGATAACTGTGTTTTGATGGACTCAGTCTTAAGTAGAGATGAGTGTCTTGCTGATGGAGCTTACTCAAGAACAGGAAGAAGATTGTTTGGGGTTTAGAAGCCTAGCTTTTGTGTAAAGTATAGCAAAGCAAAGTAAACAAAAAAAAAATGTGCTAGTTTCAGTGAGCTAATTGAGAATTTGAGAATCAGACTATAGCTGAGCAGAAAATGAATAGAAGTAACATTGACAGCATGAGGTTGCTTAGCTTTGTAAGATAAGGCTTTGGCCAGGCACGGTGGCTCACGCCTGTTATCCCATCACTTTTGGAGGCCAAGGTGGGCAGATCACCTAAGGCCAGGAGTTCGAGACCAGCCAGCCAACACGGTGAAACCCTGTCTCTACTAAAAACACAAAAATTAGCCGGGCATTGTGGCACGTGGCTATAATCCCAGCTACTCGGGAGGCTGAGGCAGGAAAATCGCTTGAACCCGGGAGGCGGAGGTTGCAGTGAACCCAGATCACACGACTGTACTCCAGCCTGGAAGACAGACCAAGACTCTGTCTCAAGAAAGATAAGACTTTGCATCTATTTGGTACAGAGATAGTGTGCTTATTACAAATAAATGTCTCTTTAAAACAAACAAACAAAAAAGAAACCTGGGAACAAGTAATGTTAATCAAGACTGGAAAAACATTCCACTAGGAAAAAGTTTGATAACCAATGGAATCACAACTGTAACAAAAAAAAAAACTAAGGATAGTTATTGGAGGAACAGCTACTGGATAGTCCTTCAGAGCACAGAGAAATCTCAATGCTGAATCCTAAGCCTAAAAACTTAATTTCTTTTACTGATCCACTTCTAATACAGCTGCATTACTTCAGAGACTGAGAATGAACACATTTTTTTTCTTTTAAACCACACAAGGCATGGCTGTCTCTAACACTTTTTTCCTCTGTCTTTTGTTTCCTGCTATGCTTCAAACCTGGTCTGTTTTGGAGGTCTCTGCTACAGTCTAGGAAGCCTACGCTGAAGTGGAGACATTAGGCTCACAGATAAGGTATTTCCATGGAGCTGTGTGGCCCTAGAAGACGAAAAGGGTACAGGATAACAAAACTGCAGCCCCTAGGAGTGTCTCCAAGCTACCATCATCTCCCTCACACCCTCACAGGGTCCCCAGTCACTGGTAGCTGGCCTAGCTGCTCCCTAAAGAATCTGCATGTAAGAATCATTTGTTTGGCTGGGCATGGTGGCTCACGCCTGTAGGAGAATCACTTGAACCTGGGAGGTGGAGGCTGCTATGAGCCGAGATCACACCATTGCACTCCAGCCTGGGCAACAAGAGCGAACTCCATCTCAAAAAAATTTAAAAAAATCATTTGTTCTACGCTGACCCCACAGCTTGGATAGTTCCAGCTTGCTTGAGTGGGAAGCGTCTGAGCCTCGGGAGCACTGTGTCACGTGAGCACTCACTTCCATCCGCTTCACCGGTCTACTGTCTGGGGCAAGGAGACAGTGCACCCAGTGGAGAGGCTGAAACTACTAGAATGTTTTGGTTTTTTTCACCAGATCCTCAAGTGTCTTCCCTTCTCCCTCTATTCAAGAAACAAGTCCCAGCCCCCAGCCACCCCCCTGCTTTCGAGGCCTGGGGGACATCACTGCTCAGACCCCCAGGCCTGTGGACTGGCTGCTGTGCACTGGCTGCTGGATGGAACCAGTGCAGGTCGGTCTGCCCCAGTCCCTCTTCTGTGGTCAGTGGGTTGGGGTCTCAGGTGACTTTTCACATTCTCTAAGACACCGAAACTCCTCTTTTAGCTAGCCTATTCTGCTAGAATTTAGGAAGAAGGTTTAACTCAAGCCCAGGCAGTCATACAGGTTGTCAGTGACAGAGCAAGGCTCAGAGGCCCCAGCCCAGTGCCCTTCCATTAAATCATGTTCTTTGCATCTTATATTGCCATTAGCAAATCTATGGTGAAGTCTTTATTCATCTTTTTGGCTTGTTAAAAATATCAGTAAAGCATAACAGGAAATATGAGTGGAAACATTCAACATTATAAGTACCTTCCAAGTACTGACAGTTCCAGATAGATAAGGCTTATATAAAGAAAAACAAAAACTTAGGTATGCGATGTTACAAATGTAATAAAAAACCAAAAGGGGCTAGGGTAAAATATCAGATAAAGGCTCAAGCAAAAAATCAGTGGGCAGCTGTGCAGAGATTTCCTCCTTATAGTATCCTCTAGGAAACAAATGCCTCAGAGGTTAGGAACTGTAATACTGACAAAATTAACACTTTCCAATGACAAAGGAATTTCTATGCAGTGTAGGAAACTGACCCATTACAGTGCCTAAAACAGCAGAGCTAGAAACGAAATTTTCTTTGGTTAACAAACTTTCTGGACATAGTATTTTGACGCACTAAAAGATGGAGGATTCTACTTGACAGCAATGAACTAGGTATTCAGAATCCAAATGTTTCTACAAACCTACCTCAAGCACTGAAGCATGAGAAAACAAAAGTAAGCTTCTGATTTGAAGGGCAAATTGGAAATAAAAATAATAACAGCTAAACTTTACTTTTTTCTGTGCACCAGGTTGGTATTAAGTAAGTGCCTCCTCATCAAATCACACAATCTCTTGAGGAGGTATTATTCTTTTTTACAGATGAACCAACTGAGGCACAGAGAAATGAAGTAATTCATAGACTGGTAGTGAAATGGGATGCCTCTGTAGTACTAGATTGAACTTCATTTTAAAAGAATCACTCTAGTTGCTCTGTTTAGGCTGTAGTATGGAGTCTATAGCTATAATCCAGGGAAGAGATAATGATGGCTTGGACCAAGGAGATAGAAGCAGAGGTGGTGAGAAGTGGAGGATTACCTTTTTATTCCCCCTAATTACATATAGATATCCTAACAGATAGGATGTGGGATGTGAGGGACAAGGAGAATCAAGAATGACTCCAAGGTGTTTTGCCAAAGCAACAACTAACTAGAAACATGGAGTTACCATAAGTGGTGGAGTTTTTCTTTCAATACTCTAAATATTTCACTCTGTAAGTCTTAGAGCAATGACACAATAGAAAGATAGGGCAACCAAACTAGAAAGGAAGAAGTCAAATTATCCTTGTTTATAAATGATATAACCTTGTGTTTGGAAAAACCAGGACTCCACCAAAATCTACTAGAACTGATAAAGTTGAAGGAGACAAAAATCAACATACAAAAATTAGTAGCATTTCTATATGCCAGCAGTGAACAATCTGAAAAACAAACCAAGAAAGTAATCCCATTTATAACAGCTACAAATAAAATAATTCTCAGAAATTAAAAAAAAAATTCTAAAATTTATCTGAAACCATGAAAGACCCAGAATAACCAAAGCTATCCTCAGCAAAAAGAACAAAACTAGAAGAATAACATTATCTGGCTTCAAATTATATTATAGAGTTATAGTAACCAAAACAGCATGGTACTGGCATAAAAAGACACACAGACCAATAAAATAGAATAATCCAGAAACGTATCCAGACATCTACAGTGAACTCATTTCCAACAAATGTGCCAAGAACATACATTGGGGAAAGAACAGTCTCTACAATAAATGGTGCTGGAAAAACTGAATATCCATATGTAGTAGAATGTAACTAGATACTTGCTGGGCATGGTGGCTCACACCTATAATCCCAGCATTTTAGGAAGCCAAGGCTAGTGGATCACTTGAGGCCAGAAGTTTGAGACCAGCCTGGGCAACATGGTGAAACACAATCTCTACTCAAAATACAAAAATTAGCCACGCATGGTGGCATACCATTGTAATCCCAGCTACTCAGGAGGCTGAGGCATGAGAACTGCTTGAACCTGGGAGGTGGAGGTTGCAATAAATTGTGATCACACCACTGCACTCTAGCCTGGGTGACAGAGTGAGACCCTGTCTCAAAAAAAAAACAAACAAAACTGGACCTCTATTTTTTTCCATATACAAAAATCAAATCAAAATGAATTAAAGACTTAAATCTAAAACATCAAACTATGAACCTACTAAAAGAAAACACTGGAAAAACTCTCCAGGACATTGCACTGAGCAAAGATTTCTTAAATAACACCCCACAAAGACAGGCACCCAAAGCAAAAATGGACAAATGAAATCACACCAAGTTTAAAAACTTCTACACAGCAAAGGATACAAAAATATAATTAGGTAGAAAAAATAAGATCTAGCATTTGATAGCACAGCAGGGTGACTACAGTCAACAACAATTTACTATATATTTAAAAATAACTAAAGAGTATAACTAGATGGTTTGTAATACGAAGAAATGATAAATGTTTGAAGTGATGGATATCTCATTTATCCTGATCTAATTATTACACATTGTATACCTCTATCAAAATATCTCACATACCCTATAAACATATACACCTACCATGTAACCACAAAAATAAAAATTAAAAACAGAATAAATACATAAATATTTCACTCCACTCTCTTCTTGCTTGAATGTTTTCTGTGGAGAAATTCAGTATTAGTGTTACGCTTGTTCCTCCATAGGTAAGGTGTTTTGTCCTGTAGGTTTTTTCAGGATGTTGTCTTTGATTTTCTACAATTTGAATATGATATGCCTAGGTACAGATTTTTTGGCATGTACGTATGTATGTATGTATGTGAGATGGAGTCTTACTCTGTCACCCAGGCTGGAGTGCAGTGGCATAATCTCAGCTCACTGCAACCTCCACCTCCCACTTTCAAGTGATTCTCCTGTCTCAGGCTCCTGAGTAGCTGGGATTACATGTGCCTGCCACTAGGCCTGGCTAATTTTCATATTTTTAGTAGAGATGGGGTTTTACCATGTTGGCCAGGCTGGTCTCGAACTCCTGACCTCAAGTGATTCACCCACTTCAGCCTCCCAAAGTGCTGGCATTAACAGATGTGAGCCACCAAACCTGGCCTCTGATATTTATCTTGCTTGTTTTCTTAACTTTCTGAATTTGTGGCTTGGTGTCTGCCTAGTTTTGAAAATTCTCAGCCATTACTTCAAATGTTTATTCTATTTCTTTCTCTTTTTCCCTCTGTTATTCCCATTGTGTGTATACAATTATATATAAATGTATGTATATCACATATGTTTTTTTAAAAAGATGTTTTTTATGCTTCATGAACTTATGTATCCTCTTTGCACAGGGGCCAAGTTGTGCAATCTTCTCTGTACGGTTCCAATTTTAGTGTATGTGCAGCCAAAGTACTTGAATATATGTAATTTTGTAACTGTCCCACAGTTTTGGATATCCTATTCTGTCTTTTTCTCTTCCTTTTGTGTGGAGTCAACAGATCTCTATGTTGCCCAGGCTGGTCCTCAACTCTTGGTCTCAAGTGATCCCACCTGGGCCTCGTGAAATGCTGAGCTATAGTGTGAGCCACCAAGCCCTGCCACGTTCTGTCATTTTCATTCTTGTTATTCTTTGCATTTTAGTTTTAGAACTTTCTATTGACATATCTGTAAGCTCACTGATTCTTTCCTGGGTTATCTATTATCGTTTCCAGTGTCCCAATAAGTCCCAAGGCATTCTTCATTTCTGTTATAGTACTCTTTATTTCTAGTATTTCGTTTGGGTACTTGAGAGTTTCTATTGTCTACTTACATTACCCATCTTTCTTGCATGTTGTTCACATTTTCCATTACAGCCTTTAGTATACTGATCATAATTATTTTAAATTTCCAGTCAGATAATTCCAAAATCGCTGCCATATGTGAGTCTGGCAATGGTTCTGATTCTTGCTAGGCCTCATGCAACTTTGATTTTGACCTTTTAGCATGTTTTGTAAGTTTTGTTGAAATCAGACATGACATATTGGGCAAAAAAAACTGCAGTAAATAGGCCTTTTGAGGCTTTATGTTTATCTGGCTAAGAGTTAGGTTGTGTTCACTGTTTTGTGTGACTGTAGGTTAAATTTTCTTTTGTGTTCTTTTTTTAAATGAATTTTTATTTTAGATTCAGGGGTACATGGGCAGGTTTGTTACAAGGGTATTCTGTGTGATGCTGGAGTCTGGGGTACAACTGATCCCAATACCCAGGAAGTGAGCAAAGTACCCAATAGGCAGCTTTTCAACTCTTTCTCCCCTCCCTCTCTCCCACCCTCCCTCTTCCTCTCCCCCCTCCCTCTCTCCCTTCTCCCCTCCCTCTCCCCTTCCTCTCTCCCTTCCTCTCCCCACTCCCTCCCTGTCTGCTGCTCTCCCTCCCTGTCCCCTTCCTCTCTTCCTCCTCCCCTCCCTCTCTCCCTTCCTCTCTCCCTTCTCCCCTCCCTCTCCCTTCCCTCTCTCTCCCTCTCCCCCTCCCTTCCTCTCTCCCCCCTCTCCCTTCCTCTCCCCTTCCTTTCCCCTCCTTCTCTCTCCCTCCCTCTCTCTTCCCTCTCTCCCCTCTCTTGCAGTCCCCAGTGCCTACTGTTCCTGTCTTTATGTCCATGAATACCCAATGTTTAGCTCCCACTTAAGAACTGGGAACATGTAGGTTTTGGTTTTCTGTTTCAGCATTAATTGACTTAGGATAACGGCCTCCAGCTGCATCCATGTTGCTGAAATTGCATTCTTGTTTTTGCATCTCTTACTGTTTCTTGGTTTCCCTAAAAACTCCTTATTAAAATAGGGTCTGAAAATTACAGTTCGTTTAGCAGTAATCCACCACCATCATAAAGGAGACTGATCAGTGTGATGGTAAGGTGTGTGTGTGGTGGGGGGAATATCCTATAATCAGAGTTAGTTCTTAGTCTTTTAGTAAGCCTGTGTGCCTGGGCTGTGTCTTTCACAAGTGTTTCTCACGTTCCCTTCTCCCGCCTTAGGTAGGACTGGAAGGCTAGAGAGGGCTGCAGTTGGGTGTTTCCCTTCTCATACAGTTTGGGTATTTGTCCCTCCAACTCATGCTAAAATGTGATTCCCAGTGTTGGAGGTGGGGCCGCATGCCTCATAAAGGCTTGATGTTGTCTCTGCACTAATGCATCAGTTCGTACTCTATTCCTACAGTTCTCGCGAGAGCTGGTTGTTACAGAGTCTGGCACTTCCCTCTCCCCTCTCTCTCCATGTGATGTGCCTGCTCCCCTTTGTGTTCCACCATGAGTGACAGCTTCCTTAGGCCTCACCAGAAGCTGAGCAGATAGATGCTGCCACCATGCTTCCTGCACAGCCTGCAGAAATGTGAGCCAAATAAACTCTTTTTTATAAATTACCCAGTCTTGGGTATTCTTTTATAGCAATGCAAAATGGACTAACGCATCTTTCTCCAGGTCAGTTAGGCCCCGGTAAAGCACAAAATGAAGCTTGATAAAATAGTTTACCTTGAGAGCAAACCATTGCTAAGGAGTGCTCTGGCTTCTTTCAAGATGATCATTTCCCCTTCTCCCTACCTGAAGCTTGAGGAGATTTTTCTTCTTGTCCTGAGAACCTGGTGAGTTTCCTGGAGGTAACCTGTGATTCTCAGTAATTTCTAGTTGTATTTTTGTGGGGAGAGTGATGCCAGGGATCTTTTATTCCACTATCTTGCTGATCTCACACTCTTCCCCTAGTGTCTTTATTTTCTCTCATGTTCTTCTTCCCTAAGGGAGTCTATCTCTTCTGCAGAGGTGGAGTGGGGTATTGAGGTAGGGATCTGGAAGTCTAACTGTTCCTGCACACAGTGTCAACTTCCCTATGTTCAGTATCAGACTTCATCCCTTTCCCCTAATTTGTAATACTTGATGTTTCTAATTCCCAAACATTTCTGGGTTCAGGGTGAACTGGCTTGCTTCTTGTCCCTTTGCTTTCTTACATCCTTATTTGTCAGGCACATACATTAGGTTATCTTCCAAATGACTCAGTCCCTTATCATTTTTACATTAGCTTTCGATCTTCATATATTGTTTCAAGAGTGACAAATGAGTTTCAGGTTGCTAGTTTGGTGGTCTCTGAAAAGTGAGACATAAAAGATGTACTGAAGTTAGAGGATCCAGTAGTGCTAGTTTTAAGGAAACATGTTACTAGGGTGCACACACAGTACATATACTCTCTGAGGTGCAGGGGACTTGTGGCTGGAGGCCGCAAGGGTTTGTGAGGCTAGAAACTATCACTTATGGGAATGCAAAGTTAACAAGTACCCTCCTATTAGGAAAGAAATTCCATGTTGTGCAAGGGAAAAGAGGAGCAATGCAATTCTCATAATCTTTAGGTTTACTATTAATTATTTACAAGAGACTGGAGCTGGGAAAAAGAGACTAAAGTTTTTCAAACCCCTCTCCTCCCTAGTTCTAATGTTCTATGATTCTCAAGGAAGTTCCTCAAAGCCTGAGTAACACAGAGATTGCTTTCTCGTTTCCATAACTGACCTCTCTAGCAGGCCTTTTGGGTATTTTGCCTAACAACCTAATGAATTACAGAGGTTACTGCACTGTCCCAATCTTCCATAGTACATACACTACATAAGGCCTAGAAGAAATGCATATAAAAATGTGGGCTCTATATACAGTATTTAACACTGCTTCACAGCTTTTACTTGTGGTAGTGGTGTTGTGTTTCCATACAAGAGGCTTTGGCTGTCAACAGACACCATTGCAAAGGAAATAATTCAAATATAAAAGTAAACTGTATTTGCTGCTTTGGGTTTGTAGATGGAAATCAGGTTCAAGTTTTTGGAAAGGGGTCTAAGTAATTCCACTATAAGAAGAGCGTTCAACTGTGGGATTACAGTTAGAATACAGATAGAATACAGAGATAGAGAAGGAAAAAGAGTTTGTCTAAATTTCTTGTGAAGTTTCAAAAAACTAAGAGATTCTGAGCATTAGCCAAGGTGAGCAATGTGTCATATTGTCACCTGTCCTCAGGCCACTCCAAGCTTTCTTACAGTTGCTAAGCCCAATGCCACTTAACCTGTCACCACAGCCTCACTTATACAGTCATCTCCTGGTATTCACAGGGGATTAGTTCCAGGATCCCCTGTGAATAACAAAATCCACAGATGCTCAAGTGCCTTATAAAAAATGGTGTAACATTTGCATGTGACATACACATATCCTCCTGCATACTTTAAATCATCTCTAGGCTACTTATAATATACAATGTAAATGCTATGTAAATAGTTGTTATTCTGTATTGATTAGGAAACTGAGAGTCGGTCATGTTGAACACAGATGTAAGCATCACTGTGCCCCCAGATATTTTCAGTCCAGGGTTGGTTGAACCTATGGATGTGGAAACCACAGATACAAAGGACTGACTATAGCAACAGTTTATAAATCAGATGTAAACAGGCTGGGTGGGGTGGCTCATGCCTGTAATCCCAGCACTTTGGGAGCTGGAGGCAGGCAGATCACCTGAGGTGAGGAGTTCAGGACCAGCCTGGCCAACATAGTGAAACCCATCTCTACCAAAAACTACAACAATTAGCTGGGTATGGTGGCGGGCACCTGTAATCCCAGCTATTCAGGAGGCTAGGGCAGGAGAATCGCTCGAACCTGGGAGGCAGAGGTTGCAGTGAGCCAAGATCACACCACTGCACTCCAGCCTGAGCAACAAGAGACTCCATAAAAAAAAAAAAAAGACGTAAAAAAAAGTCTCAGTGCATCTTCAAATAAATGCCATTAACATTACTTCTAGACTGCAAATCCAATCCCCTATAGCAGCAGTCCCCAACCTTGGGGCAGGTTTTGTGGAAAACAATCTTTTCAGGGAGCATAGGAGGACATAATTTCCGGATGATTCAAAGGTATTACATTTACTGTGTACTTTATTTCTATTATTATTACATCATAATATATAATGAAATAATTATACAACTTGCTGTAATGTGGAATCAGTGGGAGCCCTGAGATTGTTTTCCTGCAACTAGATGGTCCCATCTGGGGGTGATGGGAGACAGTGAGAGGTCATCAGGCATTAGAGTCTCATAAGGAGCACGCAACCTAGATCCCTCACATGCACAGCTCACAAAAGGGTTCATTCATGCTTCTACGAGAATCTAATGCATTACTTTTAATGCAAAAATCACAATTACTTTTGCACCAACCTAACAGATACAGCAAACAGGAAGGCAATGGGCAAGTGCTGATAACTAAGAGGTAACGAATGAAACAAAGAAAGAAATGGAAATTCTAAAAGGCAGACAGAAACCTTAAGTCTTTAGTACAGAGATGAACTGTTCTATACCCTATATAAGGAGAAGACAGGCACTTTCTCTTTATAACACACAATTGCCAGTTTTCTTTTGATGAAATAAAATTTCAAATAATGATCAGTAATTTATTTTAAAAGGCAGAAAATATGTGACCAAATGCAGAAGTGTTTCTATCCTAAATCATCAAGATTCAGTTCCTTCATGAAAATCTATCCAGAAACTTAACTTTCCAGGATGACTCATTTCCCAAGGGTTTCAGATAGCCAAGATTTTACAAATTATAGAAAAAATCATCAGAAATGTTATTAAGCCAATTCTGTACTTGGCTGAAGCTTATGAAGAACATGATCTTGTTTAACCCTCTTCAAGTGTGGATAGATCTAGTAACTGGCTTCTAACAACCAGAATTTGGCAAAAGTGATGGGATGTTCCTTCTGAGATTAAGTTACAAAAAGTCTCTATCTCCTGTCTTGGGCACTCTGTCTTGCTCTACTGCTTGCTTGCTCTAGGTAGGCCAGCTGCATGATGTCAACTGCTGTAGAGAGAGGCTCATGTGGCAAGTAACTGACATCCATCTCCAGCCAACAGCCAGCGAAAACCTGAGGCCTGCCAACAGTCACACAAGAGAGCTTGGAGGCAGATCCTCTCCCAGCCGAGCCCTGGGATGACTGCAGCCTGGGTGACAGCCTAACTGCAACTTCATGAAAGATCCTGAGCTAGAAGTATCTAGGGAGCTTTGCCTGGATTCCTGAACCACAGAACTGATGAGATAATACATATTTGTTGATTTAAGCCATTAGTAAGTTTTAGAATAATTTGTTATGCTTCATATATAAATCTCACAGATTTTGGCATCAGGAGTAAAGTTCTGTTGTAACACATGCCAAAAATGTGGGAAGAGTATTAGAACTGGGAAATAGGTTTTGATAATAGGGCCCAGTTTTAATACTTTAAGGCTTTAAGGAGAGCAGCAGTAAAAGCCAGGAATTGACAGTTGGTAGGTTTTGGATTGTTAGGAGGTGGATGTGAAAGTTTTAAGGAATATGAGGAACATCTGACTAGAAGCTGGAGGCAGGGGGAATCTTTGTTATGTAGTTGCAGAAAGTTTATCAACGCAATTTTACAGTGATGTAGAAGGTAATGTGCCGAATGAATTAGATGGTCTAGCCAAAAAGATTCCAAGCAAAGTTAACTGCCTGGTTACTCCTTGGTGTTTACAATAAGATGTAAGAGGAGAGAGAAATTTAGGGAAAGACTGTTTAAAAGAAAAAGGAGCCCAGACACAATGGTTTTGGAACTGGATGTGAAAATGCTCAGCCTTGCCATCTTCAACACTAGCACTGTGGCAAGCTCACATTTCCTTCACTCATTCTGCTTCCATCATCAGAGCACCTTCTCTACCTCCAACTCCCTTGCCTCTCCTTCATAAGGACCCTGGTGATTACTTCAGGCCCACCAGATAATGGACAATCTCCTCATCTAAAATTGCTTAATTACATCTGCAAAGTTCCTTTTGCCAGATAACGTGACATACTCACAGATCCCAGGAATTAGGATATGGACATTTGGGTTTTTTTTTCAACTTTATTTAGATTCAGGGGTACGTGTGCAGATTTGTAACGGAGGTATATTGTGTGATGCTGAAGTTTGGGATATGACTGAACCTGTCACCCAGGTAGTGAGCACAGTACTCAACAGGCAGGTTTTCAACCCTTGCTACTCCTTCCTCCCTCCACCCTCTTGTAGTTCCCAGTGTCTACTGTCCCCATCTTTATGTCCATTTGTACTCAGTGTTTACCTCCTGCTTACAAGTGAGAACAGGAGGTACTTGGTTTTCTGTTTCTGCATTAATTTACTTAGGATAACGGCCTCTGGCTCTATCCATACTGTTGCAAAGGACAGGATTTCACTCTTTGTTATGGCTATGCAATACTCCATGATGTATATGTACACATTTTCTTTACCTAATGGAAGTGGACATCTTTATGGGGCCATTATTCAGTCTACTACTTGCAAGCAATAGATAACTAATGCATTATACTTAGAATTTCTGCAGTTTATAAAGGGGAACGCAGGGATGAACAAAGTGCCATAGAAATACCCATCATATAGCCCTCACAAACAAAAACCTCATACATGTCTTTCAATTTTAACACAATCGGTTATGGAGGAAAAGGCTCTTATTCTTAGAGATACGTACTGAAAAAGCATAGTATCTGCAGCTATCAACTAATACAAATAAAAAACCCTGTGAGTATACATACACACAGAGAGAAGATAAAGCAAATATGGCAATATTTTAACAATGATTCTCTGTTAAGGGTATATAGGCATTTATGGTACTATTCTTACCATTTTTCTCTAGGAAAATAAAGGAAAATAAAGTTTCAACATAACAAATATTCCCATGCAAAGCTCACTGTAGTAGATTATAAGAAAGATGTCATTTGCGGGCTGGGAAAAGTGGTTCACACCTGTAATCCCAGCATTTCGGGATTCCTGCCTGAGGCAGATTGAGTTCCAGGAGTTTGAGACCAGCCTGGGCAACATGAAGAAGCCTCGCCTCTACAAAAATTACCAGTATCACCCAGGCACAGTGGCGCACGCTTGTAATCCCAGCTACCTAGGAGGCTGAAGCAGGACGACTGCTTGAACCCGGGCGGGTCAAGGCTGGAGTGAGCTGTTATCCTGCCACTGTACTCCAGCCTGGACGATAGAGATCCTGTCTCAAAAAAACAAAACAAAACAAAAATATTGGCTGGGGATCCCAGCACTATGGAAGGCTGAGACAGGTGGATCACTTAAGGCCAGGAGTTCAAGACCAGCCTGGCCAACATGGTGAAACCCAGTCTCTACTAAAATACAAAAATTAGCCACATGTTGTAGTGCATGTCTGTCGTCCCAGCTACTCAGGAGGTTGAGGCAAGAGAAACGTTTGAACCCAGGAGGCAGAGTTTGCAGTGAGCCGAGATCATGCCACTGCATTCTAGCCTGGGCAACAGAGTAAGACTGTCTCAAAACAAGCAAACAAAAACTATATAATTTGTGAATGGGTTAAAACCGAGAAACTCAGAGGTTAGCAAACTACTCTGTAATGAAGGCCAGGGTAAATATTTTAGGTTGTATGAATCGCAGTCTCTGTCCCAACTACTCAACTCTACTGCTGCAGGGCAAAAGCAGACATACAAAACATTTCAATGATTGAGCACAGTGTATTCTAATAAAACGTTATTTATCAAAATGTATAATAGGGCCAGGGTGCAGTGGCTCCAGCCTGTAATCCCAGCACTTTGGGAGGCTGAGGTGGGCAGACTGCCTGAGCTCAGGAGTTCAAGACCAGCCTGGGCAACATGGTAAATCCCCATCTCTACTAAAAATATAAAACCTAGCAGGACACGGTGGCATGCGCTTATAATCCCAGCTACTCAGGAGGCTGAGGCAGGAGAATTGCTTGAACCCGGGAAGACAGAGGTTGTGGTGAGCTGAGACTGTACCACTGCACTCCAGCCTGAGTAATAGAGCAAGATTCTGTCTCAAAAAAACCCCCGTAACAACAAAGAAGAAAGAAAGAAAGAAAAAGAAAAAGAAAGAAGAAAGAAAGAGAAACAAAAAGAAAGAGAAGAGAGGGAGGGAGGGAAAGAAAGGAGGAGAGAAAAAGAGAAGAAAGAAAAAAGAGAAGGAAGGAAGGAAAGAAAGAAAAAGAGGAGAAAGAGGGAGAGAGGGAGGGAGGAGAAGAAAAGAGAGGGAGGGAGGGAAGGAAGGAAGGAAGAAAGGAAAGAAGGAAGGGAAGAAGGAAGGAGGGAGGGGAAGGAAGGAGGAAAATGGATGATAGGCCAGATTTGGCCTGCAGGCTATGATTTGCTAACCACTGATTTAACTAAAATCAATTAAAAAAAAATAGTTCCAGAAATTTGTACCAATAACTAACCTATGTGCTTAGCACTACATTATGCATTATAGACCCTACATTTTTGCTTATTCTCATAATTTTCTTAAATGTACACACACACACACTTTTTTTTTTTTGAGACAGGGTCTTATTCTTTCATCTAGGCTGGAGTGCAGTGACACAATCACAGTTCACTGCAGCTTTGATCTCCCAGTCTCAGGTGATCCTCCCACCTCAGCCTCCTGAGTGGCTAGAACTACAAGTGCCTGCCACCACATCTAGCTAATTTTTGTATTTTTTGTAGAGTTGGGGTTTTGCCATTTTGCCTAACCTGATCTCAAACTCCTGGGCTTAAGTGATCCACCCACAGTGGCCACCCAAGTGCCAGAATTACAGGCATGAACCACTGCACCCAGCTGTACATATACACTTTTTAATTCCAAAGGATAAAAGACTTGTCTTACAACCAGGAGTTCTGAATTCGAATTTACTGTGAACTATATCTAATTTACCCTTCTCCTTTCTTTCTGTAAACTCATTGTAAACTCTAATATAATCCTTCCTTCCAATTATATTCCAGAGCACAGAATTAATCAGAAGTCTTAGTTTCTGACAAACTTTCATCATTGGTCTATGCATGGCCTGCTATTATTTGGTAATATAATTTATTACTTTTAAATAATGCAGTAAACATACCCCTTTGAAGAATTATGACTTGAGAGTTTCATGTGCAAAGAATACACGTAACTTCAGCCAGATATGATTACACAAAAAGGAATCTAAAGTTTGAAATTTCCATCTTTAATCCCCCCAGGCTCTTGTGGTCCACTAGACACTCATTATCTATAAAACACAAATACTGTAAAACAGCTGATAACATGCATGTTTACATATTTTCATTTGTTTCAAAATATTTTGGCAGCTTTGCAAATCTCAGACTGAGTTCTTAGAAAGTTCAACAGTCTTGTGCTGCCTAGAAACAAATGAATAAATGTCAAAACTTCTAAAATCAAGAAGGAAAAAAAGTTAATCAGTCCAGAAGCATGATATTCTTTCTATTCCAACAGTAGAAAGAATTTAAGAAGAATTCTATTTCTTGTAAGAAAAAGAAATGGTTCAGTGTATCAAGTTTTTGATCAAGTTGGACAAGATGGATTAGAATATGAATTGAATGGGGAATGTGTCGTGACTGTGAAAGAGAAATCTCTTCCTCTAACAGAAAGCAGTATAAAGGAAGTTTAGCATTAAGGCATTCTGGGGGATAAAAGTTTAGTGTGCAGAACGATTAGAAAATCATATTATTTGACCACAAGACATTTACCAGGAAAGAATACTATTATTTTTGTTCAAAGAAAGTAGTCGCAAATCAAGTTTTCATAGACACTGAAAGTCAGTTAATATATACAAGTAAAGGTAACAGTAACTTCATCAATTTTCTCTCACTGGAGTGCTTTTCCCCTCTTTTCTCAAACCGGGGAACTTTTACTTATCCTTTAAACATGAGAATACAGTAGTGCCATCTCTGTCCTCACAGGGCATTCTGAATGTCCTACTCTTATGGCAGTTATCATACTAAATTACCATTAATTGTAAATCTATCTTCTTCATTGAACTTAAGGAGGGAGCTCGAATTTTTTTTTTTTTTTTTTAGATGGAGTCTCATTCTGTCACCCAGGCTGGAGGGCAGTGGTGTGATCTCAGCTCACTGCAACCTCCACCTCCTGGGTTCAAGCGATTCACCTGCCTCAGCCTCTTGAGTAGCTGGAATTATAGGTGTGTGCGACCATGTCTGGCTAATTTTTTGTATTTTTAGTAGAAATGGGGTTTCACCATGTTAGCCAAGATGGTCTCAATCTCCTGACCTTGTGATCCGCCTGCCTTGGCCTCCCCGAGTGCTGGGATTGCGGGCGTGAGCCACTGTGACTGGCCAAGAGGTGGAGTATTAATTATCTTTATATCCTGGATGGAGGAACAAACGGACATGTGGTTCAAAGAAGAGTGAGTGAGATCCTTTCAGAGTCATCTCCATATTTACAGTTGATAGAGAAGTCTCTGAAACAAATTTACAGCAGAGACTGAACATAAAGACACAGAAAAAGTGGCTCTGTTGGAGCCTCCCTGATTGGAACCTGCTGATACAACACTACACAATACTGGCATTCATTCTATTATTCTATTCAATCCTTGCAAGAAAAAAATTAAAGATGTTTTACTTTAAAAAATAAATAAAAACACTGTATAGGCAGCTGGCTGAGTGGCACATGTCTGCAGTCCCAGCTACTTAGGAGGGTGAGGTAGGAGAATCATTTGAGGCCAGAAATTCAAGATCAGCCTAGGCAACATTGGGAAACCCCGACTTGGCGGGGGGAACCTTAAAAAATTGCTAAAAACCATTGTACAGTATTCCCTTTTGCTTAATTATATTTTTAAATGTTCATGAGGGAATAAAAACAACAACAAAAATCCAAGTACAAAAAAAAAAGAAAAAAAAATGGTATGGTTGGGCTTTGTGTCCCTACCCAAATCTCATCTTGAACCATAATCCCCATAATCCCCATGTGTCAAGGGAAAGACCAGGTGGAGGTCACTGAATCATGGCAGAGGTTCCCCCATGCTCGTGATAGTGAGTTCTCATGAGATCTGATGGTTTCATATGGTGCTCTTCCTCCTTCACTTGGCACTTCTCCTTCCTGACACATGAAGAAAGTGCCTTGCTTCCTCTTGACCTTCCACCATGACTGTAAGTTTCCTGAGGCTTCCCAGCCATGCTGAACTGTGAGTCAATTAAACCTCTTTCCTTTATAAATTACCCCATCTTGGGCAGTTCTTTATAGCACTATGAAAATGAACTAATACAGCTAGAAAACCTAAGAAGTTCTCTCCAGCAGCCAACATCAAGACTTTGATATAAGAAAGAATAGAATACATTTTCAAAACCAATAATCTTGATCTTGTTTTTTTTACCTGGAAGAAAATCCTATATAAACCAGATTTCAGACATCAGTGCTTTGTCTTTTCTTTTTTTTTTTGAGACAGAATCTTGCTCTGTCACCAGGCTGGAGTGCAGAGGCACGATCTTGGCTCACTGTAAAACGTCCACTTCCTGGGTTTAAGCAATTCTCCTTCCTCAGCCTCCTGAGTTGCTGGCATTACAGGAACCTGCCACCATGTCCGGCTAACTTTTGTATTTTTTAGTAGACACAGAGTTTCACCATGTGGGCCAGGCTGCTCTCGGACTCCTGACCTCAGGTGATCCACCTGCCTCAGCCTCCCAAAGTGTTGGGATTACAGGTGTGAACAACTGCACCCACCCAAAAACGGCTATCTTTGCATCAGCATTTAAAAGCTGAAATCCAGGTATCTTTTATTTCCATTTTAAGTAGATTTTAATAAAAGTATAACATATAAAGGAAAATGTGCAAATCATGGCTGAACAGCTCAATGAAATTCTATGAAGTAAACACAGATTGAGAAACAGAAGATGACCCAGTGGCCTCCCTTGTGCCTCCTTCTAGTCACAATGGGTCCTTTCCTCCAATAAGAGTAACTCTGAACTTTACAGAAATGGAATCATACCTCATCCCTAATGACTCCATTCTACTTTCTGTCTCTATGAATTTGCCTTTTCTATGTACCCCACAAGTGAAATTATACATTTCTCGTTTTGTGTCTGGCTTATTTGACTTACCACAGTGTCTTAAAGGTTCATCCATGTTGTAGCATGTATCAGACAGAATTTCATTCCTTTTTAGGACTGAATAATATTCCTTTGTGACCTATCTAACCATCTATTTATAGCACATTTTGTTTATCCATTCATCTGTCGATGGACATTTAGTTTTTTTCAACCTTTTGAATGTTGTGAATAGTGTTGCTACTAACACTGATGTATAAATATCTGTGTCCCTGCTTTGAACTCTTTTGTACATATACACAGAGGTGGAACTGCTATATCAAATGGTAATTCTATAATTTTTTGAGGAACTACCATACTATTTCCCATATTTTTTAAATTTTATTATAAGCATCCTCATGGGTGTGAAGTAGTATCTGATGATAGTTTTGATTCACCACAAATTGAATGATTGAAGAGAAATCAACTCTGGCTGACTGAAACTACTAATTGGTAAATGTAAATTCTTATTATTTGAGTTGTAAGAATTCTTTATATAAGGCAGGGCATGGTGGCTCAGGCCTGTAATCCCAGCACTTAGGGAGGCTGAGGCAGGTGGATCACAAGGTCAAGAGATCGAGACCATCCTGGCCAACATGGTGAAACCGTGTCTCTACTAAAAAAAATACAAAAATTAGCTGGGCATGGTAGCGTGCACCTGTAGTCCCAGCTACTTGGAAGGCTGAGGCAGGAGCATTGCTGAAACCCAGGAGGCGGAGGTTACAGTGAGCTGAGCTTAAGCCACTGCATTCCAGCCTGGTACCTGGCAACAGAGTGAGACTCTGTTCTCAAAAAAAAAAAAAAAATTATTTATATAT
>CAUYQU010100555.1:0-14375 GCA_963574635.1 Cheracebus regulus
AGCCTGGGCAATAAAACAAGAATCCCAATCTCTCTCCCTCTTTCTTGTCCTCTTTCTTTCTCTCTTTCATTCTTTTTTTTCTTTCTTTTGCTGTTTCCTTTTTTCTTTCTCCTTTTCTCTCTTTTTCTAAAAAAAAAAAAAGAGAAGAAGCTATTTCTTATCAATCCCACCAGAGTGCAGCAGGGCTGTTTTATTCTTTGCTTTGCCTTTCATTTTATTTCTCTCGGGCTGGTTCTAGCCCCTTTCTCAGTTCTGTCAGTTCCGCTTTGGGTGTTCAGTGCACTTTCTTTTTCCTTGTCTCTGATGCCTTGTCTGATAACACATATTATGAGGTTTGTCAGTTTTTTAAAATCTTACCTATTTCATAGTTCAAAATTCTGGCTCCATTACTCACTGAGTTTTATTTATTTACTTATTTGAGACAGGGTCTTGCCTTGTTGCCCTGGCTGGACAGCAGTGGCACGACCATGGTTCACTACAGCCTTGATCTGCAGGGTCCAAGTGCTCCCCTCACCTCAGCCTCCCACACCTGTGCGTACACCACAGGTGTGCACTACCACAGCTGGCTAATACTTTATTTTTTGTAGAGATGGGCCTCCCTATGTTGCCCAGGCTGGTTTTGAACTCCAGGACTCAAGTGATCCTCCTGCTCAGATTACAGGTGTGAACCACCACACCTGGCTGTAACTGATTTTTTTTTTTTGAGATAGGTTTGCACTTTGTCACCCAGGCTGGAGTGCAGTGGCATGATCTCAGCTCACTGCAATCGCCACCTCCTAGGTTGAGGCGATTCTCATGCCTTAGCCTCCCAAGTAGTTGTGATTACAGGCATGTGCCACCACATCTGGCTAATTTTTGTATTTTTAGTAGAGACGTGTTTTTGCCATGTTGGTCAGGCTGGTTGCGAACTCCTAGCCTCAAGTGGCCTCACTTTGACCTCCTCCCAAAGTGCTGGGATTACAGGAGTAAGCCATCATGCCCAGCCTATAATTGAATTTTAATGGGGTCGAGTTTTCCACCTTCACTTCAAACAACTAGAAGCATCTAAGGTTTAGAACACAGTCTAACAGCACCTTTGAGGCCTATGGCAGGGACCATACCCCTCCTCTGCAGGGTTTGGCAAACTACAATCCGTCCCACCACCTGTTTTTGTAAATGAAGTGTTAGAACACAGCCATGTTCAGCCATTTGCCTATTATCTATGGCTATTTCCGTTCTAAGACAGCAAAGTTGAGTAGCTGCAAGGGATAACAGAAATGGCCTAAAAAGTCTATAAAATATTTACCATCAGAACAACTTTCCAAATCCTTTAGAGTAGTGGTTTTTAACCTTCATTGTGCATCACAATTACTTGGTGAACTTTAAAAAACTGGTTATCTCCAGCTCCTTTTTCCAGTGACAGTCAATCAGTCTACGACCAAGCAAATTATTTTCTTTGATTCTAATGCGCAGTTAAAGTTAAACCAATACTCAGAGTTTCTCAAACCTTAATGTGCACAGGAATAATCTGGCTTATCTGCTCATCTAGGATAGTCTTGTTCTCCATTTACACCCCATTTGGACTCACTACGTCTGGACAGGGAGGTTGGACCCTGCATGTTTAATAAGCTTGCCAGCTGACTCTGACATAGAAAGTTCCTAGACTAGAATTTGAGAGATACGGCTTGTAGAAGTTAGTTTAAAAAAGCCTCATAGGTGAACTTAGTCACCTAACCCAGAAATGAATCAAATCACCCTAACTGCTCTTAAGTCTTAGCTTTCTCATCTGTAAAATGGAATGCTTTCTCTGTCTTTACTATGAGATGCACTATTTTTGTCATTTTAATTCTGTGGCAGAATGTAAGACAATATATCTTTGGGAAGATTCAGATTATAACTTATATGGCCTCCTAAAAATTTATATAATTAAAACATAATAAGCCAATATCACATAGGAAAGAGATAATGCAGATGTCATCATTTTAACACTATTTCAAGTGTTAATAAACAAGACATAACTATGTAATTAAGACTTGCATCAATGACTTTTAAAGTAAAACCTAGAAAATGAAGGGTTTACTGAAAGCTTATCATAAACTGCAGTGATGATGACACGGTGGCTGGTGGGTTGGAGTGTATATGTAGCTGCATCTCCTTCACATCCAGATCTCAGTTACCTAAAGGGTCTTAGATGGGTTTAGGGAAAAGAGTTTCTATGAACCCTTGAAACTCAAGGCTAAATTTTGTATTTGTATTTTCAGGAGAGTGTATCTATCAGATTTCTCCTGAAAATACATTCCCCCAAAAAGGGGCATTTACTCCTAGGTATCTATGTACTAACACATGGGCATATCAACCCATTATGAGAATTCTCAGAGAGAAAGAAATTCATTTTATTTTCAAATATTGGTAACTCTGCTTTAAAAATGTATTCACTTAAGAAAGCAATTTATTGATTTTCCTTTATTTGTGTTATTTTCTAGGCAGAATAGTTCAAATACAATAATTTCTGCACTTCTGTGGAGGTAACAGTACTTATAACCAAAATTTTAAAATCTATTAGAGAAGCCCAGTTGCATTGCTGTTAAAAATAAGCAGAAAAGGAATTTGGTTATCCTATAGGAATGTGGTTTTGCAGTCCTTGGGCACTAGAATAGCAGCATGTTCTTCCATGGTCAAGTCCAAATATGAGTACTGAAAAGGACTGATTTATTTGATATCTCTCAAACACTTGATTATTCAGTCACACCAAGTAGTTGACACAGTCTGAATAACTTGGATTTCATTCTACACTATTCTATCTTTGGCAAAGGACTACTTGTTGTGGTCTTTCCAAACTCTCTGGAGTCATGAAAGTTTGATTTGCTTCTTCAACACATGTTCATCTCCATCTAGTACAGGGCAGACAACTGAGACTGATGGCGATGTCAAGTTACCACCACTTTTGGAAGACGCTGTCTCCTAGGACAGCTGTCTCCAGATTTTTTTGATCATTCATTTATATTAGTAAAAACAATGTGAGTACTTTCTCCCAATATTTTTTATGTTTATTTAGAAAGCATACACATGTATTCTTGTATTAATATATTATAATACAACATAAAAGTGTACATTAAAAAAGAATGCTACATAAAATAGTCATGAATATGTTTCTAATATTTTCTTCCCTTACTCTATTGGTACGTACACGCATCTTTAGAGATCTCAGTCATTAGTAAGATACATACAGTTTATGGTTCTAGAACTGCATTTCAGATCATCAAACTCTGATCCATCTATTATAGAACTCCCATGCTATGATTAAGGGGCAACTGAGGTTATTCTAGGATGATGACAATGATAACAATAATATGTGTATGTGAAATGTACAATCTCCTTAATATTGTTGGAACTGTTTTGGATAAAATTCATGAATGGGTTTACATAAAACTCTTTTAACCTACACGACAGCACTGTAAGCAAGGTACTATTAATAGTCTCATTTTATAGACAACAAAACTGAGTTAAAGAGAGGTTAAGTAATTTGCCTAAAGTTACATCGCTGGTAAGTGGTGGGGAGCCAGAATTGAAATATTGGCAGTCTCGCTCTAGAGACCATAATCAACACCAAAAGAAGTCTTACTGAATACCCAGTCAAAAGCAAAGCAAAAATTACATTGTAGACAAAAGCCAAATTCTTGCTTAGTCAGTCATGGGGATAAGAATAATTGGCATTTAAAATGAAAATAGTTTTTCTTCATTTGACATGAAGATGATTAGAGAATCACAGGAAGGACATTAGTCTCACAAAAAATTCTTCCATTTCTAAACTCCTATATTTATTGAGAAGACTGAGGCCCATGGAGCTAAAATTGATATTGAGTCATACATGTTTAGCTTAGAATAAGCAAACTAATAATGTTTAAAATGGTAATGTTATTGAGTTCCTACTACATATTCAGAACTGTAATAAGTGCTTTACTATGGTAATTTGTGCAATCCTCACAGCAACATTCAAAAAGAGATATGTATTCTTATACTCTATTTACAAAAAGGGAAATAAAAGCTTGAAAAGGTTAATTGCAAACGGTCAGAAGGGTAGTAAGCATTAAGGATGGAATGTAAACTAAAGTTTATTCCATATCGTCAGATTTTATAACCAAACAATATTGCAGGATTCCACACTGCTATCCCAAGACTAATTTCTAAGCAAGTTAAAATATTATTAAAGTTTTTGTACAAACGGAGAGAAAACTGTCTGGAACCGAGACAGATATGCCTCTGTCAGTGGATTGTGTTATTAAAGTTTTCCTCTTTCTTTTATAAGAAGTGCTAAATATCAGGAATTGCTTATTTTCTACTCTTTTATGGTGGGAGCTTAATAAAAGAACATCTTTAGAAAATATAATAATTATATATAATGAAATACAGAACCAGATTCTCCTCACAATTAATCACCTAATGCTAATCTATAGCTGTTTGACAGATCCAAAGGTTTTCCTTGAATTGTTGAATAAGATGAGCCTGGGCTGGCTTATGAGAAGAGATTCTATGTTTAAAGCCTTGGAAAGTATTTTAACATATATTTACATATACTAAGGCATGTATGTATGTATAACACTGCAAATGGATTTCTGCATTATACACATACACATACACACATGTATGAAAATGCAGAACTTATTTATTATTGCTCAAAAACGTAGAAAGATATAAAAGAGGCCTTCCTTTCCTGCAACAAGGAGCTATCTATCACTTAGAGATACTTCCTGTTTTTAAGCAGTTGGAAAGGCATGATTTCCAACCTAAATACTTAACTTGGCAAGTCAGTGCTATGAAGATAGATGCTTTTATAACCACTTTTCTTCCACCTTAAATTTCAATATAAAAAGAGGTGATTTTTTTTTCCTCTCAACTTTTTTTCTTTTAAAGGCTGGGGAGAGTGGGAGAAAAAGTAGAGAGAAAAGGAAAGAAAAATATAACGAGAAGAGATGGATGACAGAGGTTAGCACAGCTCTGACAGATGTGGCTGTATAATCTTAAACTTTCTCTCTCTGAAAATGGGAGATAGGAGTGACTGTGTGTGTGTGTGTATATGTAATTTTTTAAAAGAAAAAAATGGAACTCTAGCCAAATATTATAAATCTTTTTAAAAAAGTCAAAATTTTAACTACTAGTCTAATACATTCTCTAACAAAGCAATTTTAAAAATCTTTTCATGTGGGTCACTCGATTAACACTGCTTTAGGCATTAAAATTAATAGGACTGTGCAAATAAAAGTTCTTAAATAGGCAGTTCTGTTTAAATGATTTGAAGTCAGGAAATGGGTTTTATTTTTGAATAACCAATATTGCTCCCTGCTGTCAGTTCATTGTCTTCTTTTGCTTTTTGTTGTTGTAACAAGGAAGATTCCCTTTAGGAAATGCGGGGTTTTCATGATTTCATTGTGATGCTAAGAACTGTCATTTAGCTTTAATAGTATGTTTTAAAATATTCTGCTTAACTTTACATCAGACCACCAATTCTTCTTATCTAAGAGCATTCTCTCCCAATCCCACCTCAGTCTGCCATGACATAACACTGCACCGCAATCATCCCCCAATGCAGTATCTTCAAGTTCTCGATGTGCTCTTTTCCATCAGTTATCTCCTGCCTACTGAAAACCTCTGTTCAACACATCATCCTGTCTTAGCTCTTGCCCAGTCTCCTTCCCCATTCATGGCTAAAGAATTGTTTAAGCTCTGTTTCTGGTTCCTCATTTGTCACACTTTTCTCAGTTGACTCCAATCTGTCCCTCTTCTTGTCCTCTACCAAAATGAATTTTGTTAAAATCACCAATGAATTCCAGGTTGGTAAATTTTTAAGAAATGCCTTTTCTGTCTGTATTTTGCCTAAATTTTCAGCAGGATTGGAAAAGATGAATTATTACACCTTTGTTCTTAACACACCTCACTTTTGGCTTCTGACACTCCACATCATACCTCTTATTTCTCTACATATTTCTATGCATGCATTGTTACTGGCTGGCTCCTCTCCTCCTGGCTAAATTTAAAGGCTGAAGTGCCTCAGAGCTTACACTTAACTTTCTTCTTTTTCTTCACTGTTCCACACATTCTTTGACTTTAGTTATCATCTATAAATGCAGGCACACCTCATTTTTATTACACTATGCTTTATTGAGCTCTGCAGATATTGTATTTTTTATAATACAATGTATTATATTGTAAATTTTGGCAACCCTGCATTGAGCAAGTCTACTGGGGCCATTTTTCTAATCGCATGTGCTCATTACTTGTCTTTGTGTCACATTTCGCTAATTTTGCAATATTTCAAACTTTTCATTATTATAATATCTGCTAATTTTGATGTTTTTATTGAGATTGTTTTGAGTCACCACAAACCACACCCATATAAGATGGTGAACTTAATTGATAAATGTTGTGTGTATTCTGATTGTTCCACCAACTGGTTGTTCCCGTTTTTCTCCCTCTCCTTGAGCCTTCCTATGCCCTGAGACACAATAATAATGAAATTAGGCCAATGAATAATCCTACAATGGCCTCTAAGTATTTAAGTGAAAGGAAGAGTCCCACGTCTCTCACTTTACATAAAAGCTAGAGGTGAGGTAGGTGCATTGAAAACTGAGACAGGCTAAAAGCTAGGCCTCCCGTGCCAACCAGAAAGCAAAGCTGTGAGTGCTAAGGAAAAGCTCTTGAAGAAAATTGTGCTACTCCAGTGAACACATGAATACTAAGAGAGCAAAACAGTCTTATTGATGATAGGCAGAAAGTTTGAGTGATCCGAATAAAAGATCAAACCAACCACAACCTTCCCTCAAGCCAAAGCCTAATCCAAAGCAAGGTCCTAACCCTCTTCAATTCTGTGAAGGCTGAGAGAGGTGAAGAAGCTGCAGAAGAAAGTCTGAAGCTAGCGGAAGTTGATTGATGAAGTTTAAGAAAAGAAGCAGTCTTTATAACATAAAAATGCATGGTCAGGCAGCAAGTGCTGATATAGAAATTGCAGCACCTTACTTAAAACATGTTGCTAAGGTAACTGATGAAGGTGGCCACACTAAAAACAGATATACAAGGCAGATGAAACAGCCTTATATTGAAGATGTCATCTAGGACTTTCATAGCTAGAGAGAAATCAATGCTTGGCTTCAAAATTTCAAAGGACAGGCTGACTCTCTTGTTGGGGGCTAATGCAGTTGGTAAATATAAGTTGAATCCAGTGCTCATGTACCCTTCTGAAAATCCTAGGGTCCTTAAGAATGATGCTAAGTCTACTCTGCCTGTCTCTATAAATGGAATAACCAAGCCTGCAAGATAACACATTTGTTTATAACATGATTACTGAATATTTTAAACCCACTGTTGAAACCTACTAC
The DNA here is from genome assembly GCA_963574635.1 of Cheracebus regulus. NCBI lineage: Eukaryota > Metazoa > Chordata > Mammalia > Primates > Pitheciidae > Cheracebus > Cheracebus regulus. The sequence continues at coordinate 7,350 of CAUYQU010100555.1, forward strand.
TCAGATAAAATGATTCCTTTCAAAATATTACTGATCATTTTCAGTGTACCTAGTCAGCTAACAACTCTGATGGAGATGTATAAGGAGATTAGTGTTGTTTTCAAGCCTTGTTAACACAACATCCATTCTGCAGCCCATGAATTAAAGAATAATTTATACTTTCAAGTCTTATTAAGAAATACATTTTGTAGGGCTACAGCAGTCATAGATTCCTCTGATGAATATGGGCAAAATAAATTGAAGACTTTCTGGCAAGGATTCACTATTCTAGATGTCATTAAGAACATTCATAACTCAGGGGAGAAGGTCAAAATATCAACATTAAGAATTTGTTGCTAAAACATTCTAGCAATCATCTGAGCCTTCAACGAATCATAGTCTGTAGAATAAGTTGATTCCAACCCTCATGAATAACTTTGAGGGGTTTAAGACTTCAGTGGAGGGAAGTAACTCAAATGTGGTGAAAACAGGAAGAGAACCAGAATTAGAAGTAGAGCTGAAAGTATGACTGAATTACATCAATCTCATGAAAAAACTTGAACACTTGTTTCTCACAGATGAGGCAAGAAAGTGGTTTCTTGAGATGAAACCTACTCCTGGTGAAGATGCTGTGAACATTATTGAAATGTCAACAAAGAATTCAGAATATTACATAAACTTAGTTGATAAAGCAGTGGCAGGGTTTCAGAGAATTGATTCCAGTTTTAAAAGTTATACTGTGGGTAAAATGTTACCAAGCAGCATCACATGCTACGGCAAAATCTTTCCTGAAAGCAATAGTCAATCCTTGTGGCAAACTTCATTGTTACATTATTTTAACAAACTTCCACAGCCACTTCAGCCTTCAGCAACCACCACCCTGATCTGTCAGCAGTCATCTTTATGGAGGCAAGGCATGCCAGCAAAGACTATGATTCGTTGAAGGCTCAGATGATTGCTAGCATTTTTTAGCACAAAGTATTTTGAAATTCAGGTGCATATGTTTTTTTAGACATAATTCTATTCACACTTAATAGATTACAGTATATTGTAAATATAACTTTAATATGTATTGGGAATCCAAAACATTCATATGACTCACTTGAGATACTCACTTTATTGTGGTGGTCTGGAACCGAACCTACAATATCTCTGAAGTATGCTTATAAATTATTCCCAAAGTCTAGATATCGGATCCAAATTTCTCCTCAGAACACCAGTGTGTCAAACTGCCTACTTGGTATCTCTCTAACTGACAAAGCATACAGGTATATCCCAATAAACATACCCAATAATTTTCATTCAAAACCTATGATATTTCCATTCTCAGGAAATGGCATTTCCATCATCCCAGAAACCAAAGAACTACTGTGCATCTTCTTTCTCATTTCCCACATCAAAAATTGCCTAATTTTGTAGGTTCCATGTAAGTAGCTTTGTCCACTTTGTTCTATTCCCACTGTTTGAACCACTTCCTCATGTTTATCCTTGTGGCCACTCTTGCCACATTCCCCAAAGACTGTTCTTGCTGGAATGATGAAATGATTTTTAAATGCAAACATGATTATTGCCAGCAACCCTCTATCCACATCCTTAAAACCTTCATTTGTTTCCCATTGTCTTTAGAATAAGGACATACTATGCTCTTTTCAACCTCTGCGATGTCTTATCAAATGTGTAGCCCTCTGAATATAATAATCTTCTGCATCCACTCTCCTTGCCCTGGCTAACAGATTATTCACTTATCAGATTTGCTTAAAAAATCATAACTCAGGGAAGCTTTTCCTAATCTCCCAGACTACATTAGCTTTTCCCCTCGAATGTCCTTCCATAGCACTTACTTACTCAGAGTACTCTGACTACTTATAACTATGTTCTTAAATACTTAAAATTATTTAACATAAATGTTATATGCCAGAAATTGTGCTGGTTCTTTTAATATATCATTTAATCCTTAAAACCACCCTGAGAAATACCTAGAATTACACTTCTTTTCCTTAGACTATAAATAGGCTCCATGAGGATAAAGAATCATACTTGTATTGTTCATGATTCCATTCCAGTTCCAGCCTGGAATATTTAATGTGACTGACAAATACTTGCTGACTGACTGACAGTAATTTTCAAACATTCATACCACAACAAATAGCCTCCAATCAGCTTACTTATCAAATTAAAGTTACGTATATGTTCTATCAGTTATGGTTTATAGTAAGAGGAGACATGGCTTATGTCAATCATATCTGGTTTCAAATCCTGAATTTTCCATTTGCTAAGTTTGTAACATTTATTAGCCAAGTCCCTTGGCTTCTCTGAGCCTCATTTACTTCACCTCTAAAATGTGTTAATTTTAGCTGACTCTCCGGGTTGCTGTAAGGATTAAATGGGATAATACATGTTAAAAGAATCAGCATAATTTCTGCTTTACAATATACACTAAATAAATGGCAGCTGTTATTACTTAGAATAATCTGACTGCGATTCATCCACCTCGCACTTGAAATATGTAATTTCCTTGTGTTCTGCTTTGCATGGTTTCTATAGGGAATAAGAATTATTACCTTATTAATCTGTATCTTATCTCTTTTTTCCTCCAGCTCCTTTTAAGATTTTCTTTAATAAATGGTGCTAGGAAAACTGGATGCCCACAAATAAAACAAAGAAATTGGACTCTTATCTTACATCATATACAAAAGTCAACTCAAAAAGGATTAAATATTTAAACATATGACTTGAAGCTGTAAAACTCCTTGAGAAAACATAAGGGAAAAGCTTAATGACACTGGCCGTGGTGATAACTCCATGAATATGATACTAAAAGCACGTAATGCAAAAATAGAAATAAACTAGTGGAACTATATCAAACTAAAATGCTTCTACAAGACAAAGGAAGCAGTGAAAAGGCAACCTACTGAATGAGAGAAAATATCTGCAAACAATGTATCTAATAATAAGGGGTTACTCTCCAAAATACATAAGGAACTTCTACAACTCAATTAAAAAAACTCTAATAACCCATGATATGGTTTGGGTCTGTGTCACCACCCAAATCTCCTGTTAAATTGTAATCCCCAGTGTTGGAGGTGGGGCCTGGTGGGAGGTGATTGGATCATGGGGGAGGATGTTTCTCTTGGTGCTGCTTTTGTGATAGTTGTGAGATGTGGTTGCTCAAAAGTATGTGGCACCTTCTGCCCATCTCTTCCTCTTGCTCTGGCCATGTGAAGATGTGCCTGCTTCCCCTTTGCCTTTTGCCACGATTGTAAGTTTCCTGAGGCCTCCCCAGCCATGTTTCCTGTATAGCTTGTGGAACCATTAACAAACGAAATCTCTTTTCTTTATAAATTGCCCAGTCTCAGGTATTTATTTTTTTATAGCAGTGTGATAGTGGACTAATACAACCTAAATTAAAAATGGGCTAAAGAATTCAACAGACATTTTTCTAAAGAAAATATACAAATGGCCAACAAGTATATGAAAAATTAATCAATGGCAGTACTCATTAAGGGAAAGTAAATCAAATTTACAGTGAGCCTTCACCTCAAACCTGTCAGCATGGCTACAATCAAAGAAATAAAAGACAATAAATGTTGGTGAGGATGTAGAAAAACTGGAATCTTTGCACATATGAGACTACAAAATGGTGCAGCTGCTGTGGAAAAGAGTAAGGACGCTCCTCAAAAAATTAAAAACAGAATTACCATACAATCTGGCAATCCCACTTCTGGGTATTTATCAAGAAGAGTTAAAACCAGAATATCCAAGAGATACTAGCACTCCCCACGTTCATGCAGCACTATTCACAAGAGCCAAGATATTGAAACAACTTAAATGTCCATCTACAGATGAATGGATTAAAGAAAATGTGATATATACATATGATACAATATTATTCAGTCTTTAAAAAGGAGATTCTGCCATATGTGATAACATGGATGAACTCTGAAGGCATTATGCTAAATGAAATAAACCAGTCACACGAAGACAAATACTGTATGATTCTACTTATCTGAGGTATCTAAAATAGATAAATTCATGGAATCTAAGAGGAGAAAGACAATAACCAGGGGCTGGGGAGAGGGGAAAATGAGGAGATACTAATGAACAGGCATAATGCTTCAGTGAAGCAATGCTTCAGTCAAGTTCTAGAGATCTACTGCACAACATCACACCTATAGTTGGTAATACTGTATTATACACTGAAAAAAAATTTTTTAAGGTAGACCTCATGTTAAATGTTCTTACCATAATATAACTAAAAAGATTTTCCTCTTTATCACTGGCTTTATACAATTTTATCAGGCTATGCCTTGTGTGATTTTATGTGTATCAAACTTAGCGTTTGTTGAGAAGTACATTTTTCATCAGCAACTACATACCAGCATATTAGTGTTTAAGAACTTGTGGTGCCTGAAAATGACACCTTTTAGGTCAAGAATAAACATTTGATACATCTTTCCCAGAGTTTTAAAGGAGAATTTTGATACTTAAAATAACAGACACATAAGAAAGTATTATGTGTGAGAAAGGATCATTCTTGACATAGTGTTCCAAATTATTTTACTAGCTCTCCAGAATTGAAGATAAATCATGTTCTTCTATTAGCTCAGGACAAATTGTATTTCCTACAAAAATTTATTTTTGGGTACAATTGAGGCCAGAAATAGAAATAAGTAAAAGGCTGAGACCACATCTGACCCCAGAACCTTTTAGTTCTAAAATCCATGAGATCTCAAGTCTAATTACACATGGGGAATCACACATCATAATCCATTTAAACTGACAACAAAACACTGTAGCACTTTAGATCAGTGCTGTTCAAAAGAAATACAGTGTGAGCTACAAATATAATCTTAACATTTTTTTTTTTGGAGATGGAGTTTTTGTTCTTGTTGCCTAGGCTGGAGTGCAGTGGCGCAATTTTGGCTCACTACAACCCCCACCTCCCAGGTTCAAGTGTTCTCCTGCCTCAGTCTCCCGAGTAGCGGGGATTACAAGCATGTGCCACTATGCCTGGCTGGTTTCTTTTTTTTTGAAACTGAGTCTCGCTCTGTCGCCAGGCTGGAGTACAGTAGCGCGATCTCGGATCACTGCAACCTCCATCTCCTGGGTTCAAGCAATTCTCCTGCCTCAGCCTCCCGAGTAGCTGGGACTATAGGTGCAAACCACCACATCCAGCTAATTTTTGTGTTTTTAGTAGAGATGGGGTTTCACCATGTTGGCCACGCTGGTCTCAAACTCCTGACTACAGGTGAGCTGCCTGCCTTGGCCTCCCAAAGTGCTGGGATTCCAGGTGTGAGCCACACTGGACCTGGCCATTTTTACATTTTTTAAGAAACTATATTTAAAGAAATTTTTTTAAAAGTAAAACAAATTTAATATATAAAATCTAATATTCCAGAATGTCCTCATTTAAAAATCCATGTTAACAACTGTTTAAAAATATTTTACATTGTTTTTGTATAGTCTTCATGCTTGTAGTTCTAGCACTGTGGGAGGCTGAGGCAGGAAGACTGCTTGAACCTGTGAGTTTGAGACCAGCTTGGGCAACACAATGAGACCACGTCTCTACAAAAAAATAAAAAGTAAAAAATTTCCTGAGCATGGGACGGATCCAAGATGGCCGATTAGGAGCAGCTCAGGATTGCAGCTCCCAGTGAAAGTGCAGAGGGTGAGTGGACGTCGCATTTCCAGACGTATTTTTATTGCCCACAGATCAAGAGATTCCCAGGCGGAGGAGCCTCACGGGTCGTTAGCGCGGCTGTTTAGGCCTGTGTGGCTCTTTTGGCTGGCACCCCAGCGCAGCTGTTTCGGCCTGCGCAGCTGTTTTGGCCAGCGCTCCAGCACAGCTGTTTCGGCCTGCGCGGCTATCTTGGCTGGTGCTCCGGCACGGTGGTTCTCCACGGGCACCGTTTTAGCTGGCAATTGAAGCTACGGGAAGACAGAGTTGCCCATTCAACTGATAGAAAAGGAGACTGAAACAGGGAGCCAGGCCAGGAGAGTCCTGGGCAAAAAAGCACCATGAATCTCAGCGCGGCGGTTTCAGCCGGCACAGGAGCAGTGGGTCGCCGCACATGAAATCGCACAGATCCCGGCGCCTTTTCAACAGGCGACTGGAACACCTGGGAGACAGTTGACTGTTTGCTCTGAGGCAGGGAGCCGGGTGATCAGGTGCGGCTGGTCCCACCCCCACAAAAAAAAACAGCAATCTGAAACTCTGGATTGAGAGTCTCACAGCAAGCACAGCTGAACCCAGGATGGTCCAGCTCTGTGGGGGAGGGGCGTCCGCCATTAACGAGGCAGTCCATCACTCTGGAGGTAGTCCGCCATTGCTGAGGCAGCCTGCCACTGCCTAGGCAGCCCCCCATTACAGAGAGAGTCCGCCATTATAGAGGCAGGCAGCCGTTGCCAAGGCAGTTCTAACTATATCCATATAAACAGGACTGCAGGGAAGTTCACACGGCAGCTGGGTGGTGCCCACAGCTGCTCAGGAAAGCCTCTGTAGGAAGATAGTGACTAGGCTGCCTCCTGGCAGGGCAGGGCAGCCCCGAAAAAAGGCAGCAGGACAACAGAAAGTCATAAACAAAGCCCTAAATCCCCAGGACTGAGTACCTGGGGGAAAAAAAGGGAGTTTATGAGTTCTGCTGCAGCAGACTTAAACATACCTGCCCAGCAGCTCTGAATGAACAATGGAGCTCACAACTCAGCACATGAGCTCCTATAAAGGACAGACGGTCTCCTCAAGCAGCTCCCTAATCCCCGTATATCCAAAGAGTCACCTCATAAAGGATAGCTCAGACTGAAATCTGGTGGGTATCCTTCTGGGACAAAGATAGCAGAGGAAGAAACTGGCAGCAACCCTTACTGTTCTGCAGCAGCTGCAGGTGATCCACAGGCAATCAGGGCCTGGAGTGGACCTCAGCAGTCCTACAGCAGAGGGGCCTGAATGTTAGAAGGAAAACTAAGAAACAGAAAGCAATAACTTCATCATAAACAAACTGGATGTCAACTCAGAGACCCAATCTGAAAGTCAACAACTACAAAGATGAC
>CAUYQU010100558.1:0-13992 GCA_963574635.1 Cheracebus regulus
GGAGACAACAGATGCTGGAGAGGATGTGGAGAAATAGGAACACTTTTACACTGTTGGTAGGAGTGTAAATTAGTTCAACAATTGTGGAAGACAATGTGGCGATTCCTCAAGGACCTAGAAATAGAAATTCCATTTGACCCAGCAATCCCATTACTGCGTATATATCCAAAGGATTATAAATTGTTCTACTATAAGGACACATGCACACGAATGTTCATTGCAGCACTGTTTACAATAGCAAAGACCTGGAGCCAACCCAAATGCCCATCAATGATAGACTGGAGGGGGAAAATGTGGCACATATACACCATGGAATACTATGCAGGCATAAAAAACGATGAGTTTGTGTCCTTTGTAGGGACATGGATGAACCTGGAAACCATCATTCCCAGCAAACTGACACAAGAACAGAAAATCAAATCAAATACTGCATGTTCTCACTCGTAGGTGAGTGTTGAACAATGAGAACACATGGACACAGGGAGGGGAGCATCACACACTGGGGTCTGTCGGGGGGAAATAGGGGAGGGACAGCAGGGGGTGGGGAATTAGGGAGAGAAAGCATGGGGAGAAATGCCATATATAGGTGATGTGGAGGAAGGCAGCAAATCACACTGCCGTGTGTGTACCTATGCAACAATTTTGCATGTTCTTCACATGTACCCCTAAACCTAAAATGCAATTAAAAAAGAAGAGAAAAAAAAAAGATATGCCTGCTTCCCCTTCCACCACAATTGTAAGTTTCCTGAGGGCTCCCCAGTCATGTGGAAATGTGAGTCAATTAAACCTCTTTTTAAAATAAATCACCTAATCTTGGGAAGTATCTTTATAGCAGTGTGAAAATGGTACTAATACAGTAAATTAGTACCAGTGGAGTTGGATACTACTATAAAGCTAACCTGGAAATGTGGATGATTTTGAAATGGGGTAACAGGCAGAGGTTGGAATAGTTTAGAGTGCTCAGAAGGAGACAGAAGATGTGTGATAGTTTGGAACTTCCTAGAAACTTGAATGGTTGTGACCAAAATGCTGATAATGATGTGGACAATGAAGTTCAGGCTGAGGTGATCTCAGATGTAGATGAAAAACTTCTTGGAAACTGGAGCAAAGGTCACTCTCGCTATGCTTCAGCAAATAGACTAGCAGCATTTTGCTATTGCCCTAGAGAACTCTGGAACTTTGAACTTAAGAAAGATGATCTGAAATTGGAACTTATTTTAAAGGGAAAGCAGAATCTAAAAGTTTGAAAAATTTGCAGCCCAAAAATGCCATAGAAAATAAAAACTTATTTTCTGAAGAGAAATTCAGCTGACTGCAGAAATTTGCATAAGAAACAAGGAGGCAAATGTTAATCGCCAAGACATTGGGGGAAATGTCTCCAAGACATTTCAGCATTCTTGGGGTCAGTCCCTGATATCACAGACCTGGAGGCCTAAGGAGGATAAAAGATTTCATGAGCCAAGCAGTGTGAAGCCTCAGGTCTTTGGTATCCTGTGTCCCAGCCACTTCAACTCTATCCATGGCTAAAAAAGGTCAAGGTACAACTCAGGCCATTGCTTCAGAGGGTGCAAGCCCCAAGCCTTGGTGGCTTCCACATAATGTTGGGCCTGCAGGTGCACATAAGTCAAGAATTGAGGTTTGAGAAATTCCAACTAGATTTCAGGGAATGTATGGAAATGCCTGGATGTCCAGGTAAACTCTGCTGCAGAGGTGGAGCCCCAATGGAGAACCTCTGCTTGGGCAATGAGAAGGGAAAATGTGGGGTTTCAGTCCCCACACAGTCTCCACTGGGACACTGCCTAGCAGAGCTTTGAGAAGAGGGGTACTGTACTTCAGACCCCAAAATGGTAGATCCACTGATAGCTTGCACTTTGTACCTGGAAGAGCCACAGACACTCAAAACCAGCTCATGAAAGCAGCTGGGATGAGGGATGTACCCTGCAAAGCCATTAGGGAAAAGCTGTCTAAAACAGTTGGAGCTCAATTCTTGCATCAGCATGACTTAGATGTGAGATATGGAGGTAAGTGAGATTATTTAGAAGCTTTAAGATTTAATGACTGCCCTGCTGGATTTAAGGCTTTCCTGGCCTTGTAGCCTCTTTGTTTTAGCCAATTTCTCACATTTGGAATAGGAGCATTTATCTAATGCCTGTATCTCCATTGTATCTTGGAAGTTACTAAATTTTTTTTTTTTTTAATTTTACAGGCTCAAAAGTGGAAGGGACTTGCCTTGTCTCAGATGAGACTATGGACTTGGACTTTTGAGTTAAGGCTCAATGAGCTAAGACATTGGGGTATTGCAGAAGGCATTACTGGTTTTGAAATGTAAAAAGGATGTGAGATTTGGGAGTGGTAAGGGATGGAATAATATGATTTGGCTCAGTGCCCCCATTCAAATCTCATCTCAAATTATAATCCCCATAATCTCCACATGTCAACAGAGAGACTTGCTAGGAGGTGACTGGATCATGATAGAAGTTTCTGCTGTGCTATTATCATGATTATGAACGACTTCTTATGAGATCTAATGGTTTTATAAATGTTTGACAGTTCCCCTTCACACTCTCTCTCCTGCTGCCATGTAAGATGTGCCTGCTTCTCTTTCCACCATGATTGTATGTTTGTTGAAGTCTCTCCAGCCTTGCTGAACTGTGAGCCAAGTCAACTGCTTGTATTTTTACTTCTTACAAATTACCTGGTCTCTGGTAGTATCTTTATAGCAGTATAAAAACAGACTAATACTGGATTTCTTCCCTTTCTAGAGGCTGTGGAGGATAGTCTGTTTCCTTACCTTTTCCAGTATGTAAAGGCTTCCAGTGTTCCTTGGTGGGTTACCCTCTTCTTTCATTTTCAAAGCCAGCGTAGAAGGCTTGAATAATTCCCATACCTCAGCACTCCAATTTTGCTTCTGTAGTTACATCTGCCTCTTTGATTCTGACTCTTCTGTTTCTCTTGTTGATTTTTAGGTATTTTTAATTACACTGGGCAAACCTGGATAAGACAAAAATATTTCTCTAGTTTTAGGTAGCTAATTAGCATCTTTAATTCTATCAGCAACCTTATTTCCCTTTTCCATATAACCCCAACATATTCATAAATTCTGGGGATTAGGACATGGGCATCTTAAAATAACATTATTTTGCTATGATAGAGATATTCCATTTCTGTTTGCTTTCCTCCCTAGGCTTACTTCTCATATGTACTCTACCTTTGTGTTTTTGCTCTTCCTCTTTTCAGACAAATAACAATGAGGCCATTCTCACTGTCTTTTCTAATTATACGAAGATTTTTGCATGAAAGCTAACCATTCCTCCATTAGGAGAGTTCATTCTACTCTTCAAGCTATAATAGACCCTTCCTTTGCTAAAATTTTACAATATTTATACACTTTATGCAACAATCAAGTTTAAATACACCATTCTCCAGTTTTTCCTTTTTTTCTTTCAGTTATTTAATCTCCCTAAGGGGATGTTAATTTCCATGCACCAGAAACTACTTCATTGTATTACTCTTTGTGTATTTGCTGTGCTTAGCTATGTGTTGTTTACAAATTTTGATTAACTGTTTTCCCATAACAAGATTCCATTTCATGGTTGAATAAAATAAACAAATATATAGGAAATTCAGCTATATCACTTGTATTATGTAAATAATTTTGGTCAAGCAAAAATTTGTAAAGCAAATAACAAAATGGATAGAGTTTTAATACAGTGAAAAATAACCTAATATCAACATTAGTTTTCACATTTTACATTACTTAAAAAAATATTTCTTGTTGAAATTTGCATACAATACCAAAATTGAGCTTTCTTTGAGTAAGTTTGAGTTTTAATTAAATATTTGATCTGTTTATTTCACTTGTTTGTATACGACCTATTCAGGATTTCAGCTCGTTGAATCACATTTTTTTCTGATTATTTCATGCAAGAAAGGGAATAAAATTTCTTTTTTTTCAAGTAAAAATTTTTTTTAAATAAACACCACATTTACAATATTAGTAATATATCCCATTAGCTTTGAGGTTCCTTTAATGAGTGTGGTCTCATATATTATTTTGCCTCCTCAAATAATGTTGACTAAAGTAGCCAAGGGAACCTCTCCCTAATTACTTCTACACAATGTAGAGTGCTGTTTCACTTGCTACACAGCAAGTATTGCAGGTTTATCATAACTATTTAGCAGGCTGCCATATCTTGGCTACTCATCTTGTTCTTTGTCTTTTCTTCCATTGTAACTTTCTACCCTCCTATAAAACAGAAAATTTGAAAGCCCTAAGGACTAAAGCAAATATACGTTTTATGCTCAACATCTGGAAATTTCAAAAGTATTGTTTCTTCTGCTGTTCATTACTCATTAAATAAGAATATGCCTAAGAAGTCTGCTCACACAAGTAATTGCCTCAGTGTGTGTAAAAATAATGGTGTATCCGTAATATAAACTACCAGTAATGGACATCAAAGATTTGTTATGAACAAAGGTAATTAAATATCAACAAAAAATGTATGAATTTTCAGTACTGGTATATGATTACACTATCTGCATAAATGTTCTAATGGCTAGTCTTAAACTGTGTGGAAGGTTCTGAGAGTGTACCTCCTGAATTTCAAACATGGAAGAAAATATTGACTCTTCTTACACCCACAGAAAGAGAAATTCTGTGTTTTGGCCATTTGAGTGTGTTTTGGGAGATGGGCGATAAACAATAATTCAACTAGTCTCAGGGTAAAACACCAGATAATATTGATATATGTTGTCTATTTAACTATAAAAAATAATCTAATTCTCAAATTTCTTATTATACACTTTCAATAACTAAAATGTAAGGTTTTTTAAAAAAAATAAATTATATTAAAATTATTTTTATCTACATGATGGACCTGTTGTGTCCACATTGGCAATGATCAACACAGTTATTAGGAGAATAATAACTATAGTTTTGGGAGAATAACTGTAATTATTTAGAAAAAAAGGGTAAATGAGACTTTTTTGCATATTAATCTTGTTTGTGAGTCATGAGAGGGCCCCCTTAACATAGCAGCAGCAGTGATGTCAATGAGGAAATAAATAGAAACTTTGGCCTGTTAGGTGGGCAGGTATTAGTTCACAAGAAAATGAGATTGGACAAAAAAGGAGCAAAAGAGAAAAAGGAGGCTAGATTGTTATTAGAAGAATGGGCAGTTTGAAAATAAAATGATTAAAAATACTCTAGAAATTGGAATCCAGATCAGGTTTAGTAAAGAATAAATGAAGTGAAAAGAAAAAACAGTAACAACAATAAGCTAGTTAGAACCCTCTTGTGGTTGTAGCTAAAAGGGTGGACCTGAGACTGAAATAAGGCAAAGAGAGCAAGAAGTGCTAAATTTTATTCAATGTCTCATAATTCTGCTAGAATTTTATTGTAAATTTTGATTTATTGATATTTATTATATAGATCATGCTTTAAATCCCATTTTAAGAATTCTTCAGTAAGTCCTAAATCCTTAAGATTTTCTCCTGTGCCATGCATTAGAACTTTTACACTATTATATTTTGTACTTAAACCTGTGATCTATTTTCTGTTAAATATTGTTAAGTATGAGAGATTTTAGTCAAGTTGATTCCCCACCACTCCCTGGCGATATCCCATTGCTATAGTACCGTTTGTTGATTTTGTCATTTTCCAATTAAATTGTCTTCCTCCTTTGTTAAAAATCAGTTGGCTAAATTGGTATAGGTCTATTTCTGGGTTCTCTATTCTATGTGATTACCCTTTAACTCATATGATATAGTACTGTAGCTATATGGTAATTCGGGAAAGAGATTTAGTTTTCATTTAATTATACTTTTAAAAATTGTTTTAACTATTCTGTATTTATCTTCCAAATACATTTTAGAATAATTTTGTTTATATATACCAAACTAATTGGTGTGATTGTGATAATTGTGTATAATCTGCATCCCAAGTTAGAAGGAATTCATATCTTTACTAAGATAAGTCTTCTAACCCAGGAATATTATGTATCTCTCCACTAATTTAGATATTTTATTTCTTTCTTAAATGTTTTTCACACATTGCAAACCAGATTAAGCAGTGATATAATTTTTGTTTCAAACATCAAATGTAATTAAAAAAAAAACAAAAAGTAAAGAAAATTTATTTAATAGACTCATACTTTTGCTGATTGCATTATTTTTTCACAATGCTCCAAGCTTCCTTCTTTTATAATCTTATTTTTTATTTAAATAAGCTGATAATTTAGTTTTCTTTCATCCAAGACTGTCTTAATTTCCCCTTCATTACTAAAGATAGTTTCACTGGATGTAGAATTCTGTGTTGACAGTTCTTTCAGTGCCTGAAAAATCAGCTCTCATTCAAATCGCTTTTCTAATATGCAGGACGCATTTTTCTCTCTAGTGACTTTCACAATTTTTTCATTGTCTTTAATTATCAAAATTTTGACTATGGTGGGGCTTGGTTTGGATTCTTTTTGGCTTACCTTTTTAGTTTTTTCAGATTCTTGAATCTATGTTGGTTTTTTTCCTGCTAAATTTAGGGCATTTTAAGTCATAATTTATTTGAATAATGTTTTATTCCCACCACGTTTTTCATCACCTTTTGGGACTGAAGTATTAGTATTAGATCTTTTATTATACTTGCATCTTTAGGTTTTGATTTTTCAGATTATTTTCTCTGAAAATAAGGGAAAATTACTTTGGTAACTAGTATTGTTCTATTTTTAAGCTCATTGATTTATTCCTCTCTCCTTTCTAGAATGTCGTGGAACCCATCTATTCAGTTTAGCTTTTTTAAATTTGGTTTTTATATGTTTAAATTCTAAAATTTCCCTTTATTTCTTTTTTAGATCTTCTATTTCTTTGCTGAGAGTTTCTTTTTGTTTGTTTGTTTCAAACATATTCGTAATTGCTCATTGTGCAAAAGCATCTTTATGATAGATGCTTTGTAAATCTTATCAGACAATTCTACCATCTGTGTTATCTTTATCATGGCATCTGTTGATTGTATTTTCTCATTCAATTTAAAATATCATTCTTGGTATAAAGAAATAAAGCATGATGTTTGATCAAAACCTGCACATTTGTGGTATTGTATTACAAGACTCTGGTTCTTATTTAAAGGTTTATGTTTTTCCAGGTTTCTTTCAATCCTATTCTGACTGGTGAAGGGGAAATGAAGTTCTGTTATTGTTATCTGAGGTGGAACTCTGGTTCCTCCACCTGGACATTATTGATACTGGCTGTGGATGAGAAGCTCCTTTTACTACTACAATGGAGTAGAAGTTCAGATTCCCATTTTGGAACTCCCAAAACACTGCCCTGGCTATGAGGGCCACCTTATTACTATTACCTAGAGTTGTCCTTATCTGACATCAATGGAGAGGGTGCCCTTTTTTAAACCTAGTGATTGTGACAGTTCTAACTTTCCACTGGTCTTCTTGGAAATCAGTCCAGCAAATTGGGAGACGGATGCCTCATTACTGCCAGGCAGGCATAAAGTACCAGGCTTCCAAATTGGTCTCCACTGACACTAGAAGGCCTTGTTATAGTCCAGTGGTGATAGAAGTTCCAAATTCCTACTCAGCCTTCTCTAGTATCAAGCTGGTGCCTGGAGTGCTTCATGATAGTCTGGAAAGAATGTAATCCTAAATTCCTCACTCAACATTGCTGGCACATGTGTGTGTTTTGGTGAGGCAGGTGTTAAAATTATTTTTTGTGTTGTGTGGCTAGAGCAGAATAGTTACTGTGTGAATATTTTTGCCTCGCTAGGATGCCACTTTTCTTTTCCTCTGTTAAAGGAGAAACAGCTTTTCTTGGACTTATTGTTCCTACTGGCATTTTCAGTTTGTCAGCTTCTAGTATTCAGACTGGAATACATGAGGCAAAAAGAAAATTCAGATCTGTTTCTTGGGTCTCTAGCAACTCTCCTTTTCTCTCTCCTTCTTTTGGAGTCTTCTTATGTTTGTCTTACACATAATGTTGATGGTTTTTGCTCATACTTAGTGGGGAAAAAAAAGTAGTCTACCTCATCTTCCAAATGTGTAAGTCCCAGTCACAATTTTTAGAACTACAAACAAACAAAAACCTACTACTTCTCCAGAAAAATCCTTCGGTTGTTTTTTTTTAATATTGTCCTTATAGGTAGCCCAATTTGTGTTATTTTTATTGATCACATACTTCCAAAAGAGTCACTATTATTTCCCTTTCTAGATCATTCTATAGGTGAGATCATGAGATCAGATTTGTGATTCTCTAACTTTCTTCTTTCTCTTTTCCTCTCTCAAAATGGTTGTTGCCCCACCCTAAATTCAAAGGATCTTATTAGGTAACTTTCTTGGATGTATCCAATTGTTTTGTATTTCACATATCTATATTACAGATGCAGTTATTGATGACTAGCTAGCTGTATTAGATGATTTTTGCACTGCCATAAAGAAATATTTGAGGCTAGGTAATTTATAAGGAAAATAGGTCTATTTTGGCTCATTGTTCTGCAAGCTATGCAGGAATCATGGTGCCGAGATCTGCTTCTTTGAGGGCCTCAGGAAGCTTACAGTCATGGCAGAAGGTGAATGGGGAGCAGGCATGTCATGTGGTAAGAGAAGGAACAAGAGAAAGTGGCGAGGTGCCACACACTTTTATACAATCAGATACCATAAGAACTAACTCTGTCATGAGGACAGCACTAAGCCATTCATGAAGGATCCACCCCCATTACCCAAACACCTCCCACCAGGCCCCAACTTCAACATGGAGGATTACATTCTAACATGAGATTTGGAGGAGACAAACATGAAAACTATATCATTCAGCCTCTGGCTCCTCAAATATTATGTCCTTTTCACATTGTAAAATATAATAATCTCTTTATGGTAGTCCCCTAAAATCTTAACTTGATTTAACATAATGTTCAAAGTCCTAAGTCTCATTTGAGTTTATTTCCTTCCACCTATGAGTCTGTAAAACCAAAATAAGTTATTTACTTCCAAAATACAATGGCAATATAGGCACTGGGTAAACATTTCAGTTGCCAAAGTGAGAAACTGACCAAAAGAAACAAGTATTAGCGACCACACAAGTCTGAAACTCTGGTATTAAATCATAAGCTCTAACATAATCCATGACTTCATGTCCCACATCCTGGTTCAAGGGGTGGTATTCCAGGCCTTGGGTAGCCCCACTCATTTGGCTTTGAAGGGTGCAGCCTATATGACTGCTCTCACAGGATTGAATTGAGTACTTATGGCTTTTCCAGTCAGAGGATGCAAGCTGTGGTTAATCTATCATTCTGAGTTGTGGAGGGTGGTAACCCATTTCCTACAGCTACACTATGCAATTCCCTGGTGGAAACTCTGTGTAAGGGCTGCAACCCCACATTTTCCCTTATCGTTGCCCTAATAGATTTGCTCTGTGGGGATTTTGATCCTGTGGCAGGCTTCTGTTTGGACACACAGCCTTTCCCACACATCCTGTGAAATCTAGGTGAAAGCCCAAATCAACTTCATTATTGCATTCTGAGCATCTGCATACTTAGCACCCTGTGGAAACCACCAAGATTTATGTCTTGCAAACAGTGGAGCTGCGACCAAGCTGCACCTGGTTCCTCTGAGCCGAAGCTGGAGGTGGAGTGGCCAGGATACAGAGCAGCTTCCTGAGGCTGAACAGTGGTCTGTGCCTGGCCCCTGAAACCATCCTTTCTTCCTGAGCTTCTGAGCATCTGATAGGAGGGGCTGCCTTAGCAATCCCTAAAATATCATTGAGGACTTCTTCCCACTGTCTTGGCTATTCACTTCTGACTTTCTTTTAGGTAGCTAATCACTCTAGCAAGTGATTTCTTTGAAGCCTGCTTGGACTCTCCTCCTGAAAACTAGGTTTTCTTTTCTACCACATGGCAAGGCTGCAAATTTTCCACTTTTACTCTCTGATTTGCTTTAAAATATAAGTTTCATCTTTAAGTTATTTATTTGCTCTCACATCTGACAGTTGACTGTTAGAAGCAGTCAGACCACATCTTGAATGCTTTGCTGATGCCAGATACCCTAAGTTGTCACTCTTAAGTCCAGACTCCCACAGATCACTAGGGCATGAACACAGTGGAGCCAAATTCTTTGTTACTGCATACCAAGGGTGACTTTTGCTCCCATTCCCAGTAAGTTCCTCATTTCCAGCTGAGAATTTTCCAGCCTGGACTACTTCACTCTTCATATCACTAACAGCATTTTAGTGACAATCATTTAACCAGTCTCTAAGTTACAAACTTTTCTTTATCTTTCTGCCTTTTTTTTTGAGCCCTTCTGACTCTCCCAACCTCTTCCCATTACCCAGTTTCAAAGTTGCCACAACATTTTCAGGTATCTTTATAGCAATGCCTCACTTCTTGGCACCAATTTTCTGTATAAGCCTATTCTTGCCTATTGCTCCTGTTACCAACAAGATTCTCATTTCCATCTGAGACTTCTTCAGACCTGACTTCACTGTTTGTATCAGTACCAACATTTTGCCACAACCATTTAACTAGTCTCTAAGAATTTCCAAACTTTCCTTCATTCTCCTTTTTCTGAGCCCTTCATACTTTTCCAACCTCTCTCTATTACCCAGTTCCAAAGCTGCTTCTACATTTTTACACAACGTTATAGCAGTGCTTTCCTCCTTGGCACCAATTTTCTGTATTATGCTGTTTATGAGTTGCTATAAATACCTAAGACTGTATAATTTATAAAGAAAACAGGTTTGTTTTAGCTCACGGTTCTGCAGACTATACAGGAAACATGGTGCTGGCATTTGCATCTGATGAGGACCTCAGGAAGCTTACATTCATGGCAGAAGACGAAAGGGGAGCAGGCATGTCCCATAGCAAGAGAGGGAACAAGATAGAGTGAAAAGGTGGCACATACGCTTTTAAACATGAGAATTCCTCACTGTCACAAAGAAAACTCTAAATCATTCATTAGAGATCTGCCCCAAATGACCCAAACACCTCCCAACAGGCCCCACCTTTGACAGTGGGGATTAAATTTCAATATAAGATTTGGAAAGGGCAAATATTCAAACTGTATCATTAGATATAAATATTTACTTCTGAATTATTTTTAAAGTACTCTGTAAGTAGATTAAAATATAACATTAATCTGCTTTGTTCTGAAAACAGTTAAAGATGTGTATACTTTTTTATAAACCACAAGATCATATATTAATCTAGTTATTATTAAAATATTATTGTTACATATTTCAGCTTACAGTTTAAACCAAATCAAATATACACCCAAACAAACTCATCACAAACAATTTAGCCAATGAAACAAACTTTTTATTGAACTCATTTAGAACTCAAAATATTTATATTAGTATTTGCAATAGTTTTCTATTATTGTGGTAACAAATTATCAAAAAGTTTGTTTCAGAAAACAAATTTGTTCTCTTATAATTTTGGAAGTCATAAATTCTAAAATAGAATGATAGGACCACTGTCATGGGGAATTTGGAAGAGAATTTGTTTCTTTGTCTTTTCTAGTTTCTGAAAGCTTAGTGCATTCCTTAGCCATTTACTCAATCTTCCATCTTCAAAGTCAGCAAGATAGCATCTTCCAACTTCTTTCTCTATCCTTGGCTTCTGTCACTGTCTTTCTGTCCGTGTGGGCCTCCTGCCTTCCTTTTATAAGAATTGTTGCTTTTTCATTGAGACTATTTAGTAACTAAAGATAATCCTCCCACTTCAAGATTTTTACTTAATTCTGTTTGTAAAGACTTTTTTCCATGTAAGGTAGCATATTCAAAGGTTCTTGGAAATAAGATGTGGATTTCTTTGGGGTCCATTATTCAGCCTACCAAAGTTCTAGAGACTAAAGTTATTTTTCTGTAAAGTTTCAAAATTGGAAGAAGTAACACAACTTACAGTAGTCGCAGAACTAGATTGAGGAAATGTATAAGTAATTTGAAGTTCACAATAGTTAACATCAAAACTCCTCGTAAGTTACAGTATCGCACATGCCCATGATTGACTCTTATCTTTTGAGGTATTACTTGGTAAAGAGTCATAAATGATGATCACATCTATGATTGGTTACTTTAAAAGCAGTTCCCCAGTATTAAAAGTTTGCTACCTTTCCACCAAACTCCTAGATTTCAAAAACCAAATAAAAAATTAACACTTTGATATTAATGCAGTGTGCTCAGGCTCCTATAACACAATACTAAAGATTAGATGACTTAAACATAAATTTATTTTCTCCGTTTTTACAGGCTAAGATTATGATGCTAGCAGCATTGGTGTGTGGTGAGAGCTTTATCTTTGAATTGTAGGTGGCTGCCTTCTTATTATGTTTTTATATAGCAGGGAGAGTGCACCAATGTCTCTTCCTCTTCCTGTAAGATCACTTTCAAGGACACTAACTTCATCATGAGAATGACCTCCAGATCTCAACACTTAATCTAAGCCTAATAATCTCCAAATGCCATTATGCTGGAGTTAAGCCTTCAACATATGACTGAGGGGTGAGGGGATGATTCAGTTGATAGCAAACAGAAAAAAAGAAAACAGAACAAAACAAAAAACAAATAAATAAGGGGAAAATTTCCTATGTAAGACTATCTCCAAATTCTTCCAGTACCCTAAACCACAAAGCAAATAAAACTTTGTAAGTCTCTTTCTAATTTTGATATGGACCCAAAAGAATGTCAGACATTTGTGATAGCACTATCAATGAAGAGCATTAATGATATTATAATCTCTCCTTACAAATTAATAAAAAATAATGAAAGGGTTTTACAAAAATAGTATTTTAGAATAATGAGACCAATGTAAATAATTAGAGAAAATAGTTTTTATAGAGGTGAATTTCTGAAATATGCATAAACTGGTATGTTTATTGATTCATAAGAAAATATTCATTCTATGAAGGAGGAGCTAGCTAAAAATGTGTGAACAGGAGACTTTTTCTTTATATAAGAGGACATTGTTTATAGAATTTTAAAATGTGTTAGAAGTAATAACAATGGAACAAATTTAACAAAAATCCAAATTATTTAGTATGCATTTAAATTTGAGACTCTCAAAACTCAAAAAGATCTGATGACTCTGGTTTCAGGAAAGAAAAGAGAAGAGATATAAAGTACATCACACACAGGTACAAGAAAACATTGGAATGAGAAACAGAAAAGATGGAGTGGGAGTAATAACAAAGTGAAATACAATTTCCAGAAAATTGTGGTGAGTGAAAAAAGAAGCCAGTTCCAAAAAATTAAATACTATATGGTTCTATTTACATTATATTTTTAAAGGAAACAATTTTAGAACTGGAGAATAGTTAGTGACAATCGGGAGTTCAAAATGTCCATGGGGCTGGGAGGGAGATGCACATGATTTAAAAAGGGCAATATGAGGGCTCTCTCTGGTTATGAATCTGTTTTGTTTCTTGGCTAATGATGGAGACATGAGCCTGCACTAGTGACAAAATTGTACAGAACTAAACACACAAATGAGTACAAACAAAACTGGTAAATCTACATAAGATTGGCAGATTGCATCAATGTTGATATTCTGGTTGTGATACTGTATTATAGCTTTGCATATTACTTTTCAGGGAAATTAGATAAAGGCTATACGAGATCTTTTTGTATAATTTCTTATAGGCACAGGGAACTGTACAATAATAACATCTTTATAAAAAGTTTCATTTAAAATTATAAATATAATAAAAGATTTCTTCTTCAAAACAAAAGGAATTAACAAGTAACTGTACTATGTCTTATAGGAATGTATGCTATGACATATTTTATTACATTCATAAATTTCAAAGAAAAAGATAAAATCTAATGAAATAGAAAGAAAACAAGTAGACAATTAAAGTAAAACAAAACAAAAGCAGACTGGTTTTAGTATTTATTTTGTTTGTGATGAACAACTCTGGAGTCAGAGTTGTTCTCCACAATTATAAAAGTCATAAAATGGCACTGGTCCTGTTTATGTGATGGATTACATTTATTGATTTGTGTATGTTG